>VZRX01012804.1:162824-213636 GCA_013398075.1 Notiomystis cincta
AAAAAAAAAAAACAACCAAAAAACATCATTTGAACAGCTTTCATATTCCACACATGGAAATATTAAGGTTCAGAGTAGCTGATGAAGTGCCCATCAACTCCTAGTAAATGCATAGCTGAGAAGAGACACAGGTCCTTGTGAATATTTTAAACACAAGATCACACACTCTTTCACATCAAATGCCAGCTGAAATGTAAAGAGAAACAGAGAAATGGAGCATGAATAAGACAGAAAAATATTAAATTGGTAACATCTCCTTGTGCAGAACACAAATGCTATAGATGAGCAAGGAGGCGGATGCTACAGAGCAGAAAACCACATCAGCAGAGAATGAAAATGTTCTTCCACTCCTGGGAACTGCCATGTGGAAAATAAGCAAAGTAATAAGCGTAAAAATGGAGTAAATGACCACCACACAGGGATTACACAGGGCAGCTGGGGTTAGGGGGTGGTTACAGCCACCTTCAGGCATTGTGAAAGTGAGAGGCTGGAATGGGAACAGCAGGATGGTGGCAAGTGGGGTGATCATGGCAATACCCTGGCCTCAGCAGGAGCTCTCAGGGGCTCAGGGTCCAGCACATGCACAAACTGTGGATGTTTTGCAGGATCAGACACTAACTCAGACATACTTATTCTGAAAATTATCAAACTCGATCCAGCAAAAGTCTGTATGAGAAACATGCTGGAGTTCAGCAGACTTAACCACCCCTTTTGAAGGGTACAGGGCAGGCTGAAGACATCCTCCTCCTCCTCAGTAGAGATGTCTGGGTGCTGCACTGCCATGTCTGCTCAGCTGAGGACACCTGCTTGCACACAGGGATGTGCTGTCTATGCTGGTTGGACTCCCCTCGTATCAGGACGGCTGCCAGGGGAGTCCAGGGGAGTCCAGGCTTTACTTGTGAAAGGAGAGAGCAATACTGTGAGTTCCCTGCTTTTTCTGCCTGAGAGCTGAGGTTCTTTCTGTGGTACAACATCCTGAGGAGTCTAAGATCAGTGAGTTTCTTTGTTCTCAAAGGAAGACTGTTTTTCTTGCCATCAACAATCAAGGAAGCTGGAAGAGTAGCTTGGGATGGATCTGTCATTTTTTTCTAGCTGAAGCTAAATTAAATGAACCCCACTGATACCTACAGTTCCTCTGACTTATCCAAAAGAAAAATCAAGCAGGGTAGTTGTCTTCTTAAAGACAAATCCAGAAGTTTGGGCACAGTAACAGCAAATATTATATTTGCTATTTAACATAGGTTCCGGTAAGACAATTTTATTTCCACTCCAGGAAAGAAAGCTTTTAAGGAGATTTCAGATATAGCAAAAAAAGGTCTGGCAACATAACTGCATGCTGAGAGCTCCCAGTTTATTTCTATTAGAAGGAACTCATCACCAGGAAAAAAAGTAGGGAATTACTTTTTTAACTAGTTGATGACAGAGAATTTCAGGCAAAGTGAGTGAATAAAGTAAAGCAGGGACTTTATTACCATTGCCAGGTAAGACAGAAGGACAAAGGGCACCTACCTGGTGCATAAGCTGAACATGAGCCAGCAATGTACCCTTGGGACAAAGACCAGCCTCATCCTGGGCTGTGCTAGTAGGACTGTAAACCAGTGGCAGTGCAATTTCTGAGATCACATCCAGAACTGCCCAGAGCTCCTTTCCCACCTGAGTTGTTCTGACCCTGCAATACTCTTTAAAAGCAGAGCTTGGTGTGAACAAGGAGGTGCAGCAGTGCAATGGGTGTCGGGAATAGTCTTTGAACTTTTGCCTCAGCAATGACCAAACCAAAGTCATATCAGAAAAACATTTCTAAAAAGAAAGAAGGCAGACAGAAAGTTGTGTGGGACACACTTGGGAATCCAAGGTTCAGCACAGGAGATTCCCACCAGTGAAAAAGTATGGAACTATGCCAGTTACACAGGTATCTGGTAATTTAAACTTGTCAGAAATGCAAATCCTCATGGTGGTCCAAAGCCCAGAGACATCACCAGCTAATTAAATCAGTCTGGACTGGAAAGGAGGTCACTGTGGCAGATGAGGGATGGCAAAAGAGAGCAAGACACTTCAAAATATGCTTTGGGATAAGCACCCTTATTCATAATTACAAGCAATACTAAATAAACTCTGATGGTGAAAAGACAGATTGTTCAACACCTACCAGAAAAGACTTTGCACCATGGCACGAGTGTAAACATGTTCCTAAGGAGTGCTGAGTGGAGCAAATAATACAGAACAAGTCACATGGAGAAAATAATCCTCTTGGACAAATCTTCCTCTCATTCTCCTTATGGGATGGCTTCCAGCTGAACAAAATTTTCCTGGGCTTATTCAATTAACTGCTTCATGATTACTTTCCCCCTATGGCAGGATCCCTGATGCTTCAGAACCACTTTTGGATGTGCAAGCTGTGTTAATTCACTGTGCAAAGAGGCACAAAGCAGAGAGGTTACTTAAATAGTGACATTTCTGCTCTCTGCGTGTATTCTGGGTCTGCTCACAGGCTCAATGGAGTCTGTTTCTGTTTGTCTTTGATCTCTGAAGGCCTGAGGTGTGGCATGGATTTTGGTGAATTAGGATGAGATAGCATCACTAGAGATGAGGAAATGCTGACTTGACCAGCCTTTTTAGGCCAGCTCATGTTTTGCATCACATCATGGAAGTCTGTGGGTGACCTGTGTTTTGTTGGGGGGCTTTGATGGAGTAAATATTGCCATTCCCCACGACTTTGTTGGTCCCTTAAAAGCTGTCATAGCCCTGGTACAGTGAGAGCAGAGGGGGATACAAAGCTTGGTCCTCACGCCACCCCCAACCCATTTCACAGGCTTTTGTGGGTTTATTAAAATAGTTTTCATTTGTATGTCAGACTAGAGAGACAGCTGAAATGCAGGCACATGTTTTCCTTTGCTGCCTTGGCAGTGGCTGTGCAAGCCCTGGAATCAGGAATGTCCCAGGCCACCACAGCAAGCTTCACCATAACATATTTGACAGGAGCCCAAGACACAGGTCCTTCAAAAATGTTGTGTTTCAGGTTTGCTGGCTTTGGAGATACGTTCACATCTTATTTTGTCTCCTCACATTCCTACAAAATAGTTGTGATATGATCAGGGTCTTGTCTGGCTCATTCTGTTTCCTCTCTGTCATCATTCTGGCAAATGCTTTTTTTGGGGGTGTCTTTACCCCTGTTGAGTCAAGCAGTAAACCATATAAATATTTCCCTCAACATCAACTCAGGCTTAAACTTCTCATTATTTGTGCTTCAGGGAGCGGCTGAAAATACAAGTTTTTCACAGCCACACACCAACCTCAGCAGAGTGCCAACTCACAGAAGGCAGCAATGGAGCAGGAGCATATTCCTTACAAACAGGTACTTGTCTACCTGCAGACAGCTCATGGCTATGCCCAGGTCAAGATTTAAACTGGGTCAGGAAAACAGATGCAAATGCTTGCAGTAATTCACCATCCCTTCTTTTGATTCCCTCCATACAGCCAAACTGGAATTTTGTCCAATTACTTTGTCCAATTACTGTTCCTGCCTGGAATCTCAAGGGTCTAAATCACACGGGAAATGACACAGCTTAAAAAGAAAAAGAAACTTTTACTGACTTTCTTCTGCCATCGAAAATATTTCATAAAAGAGACTCAAAAATATTAAGGTCATGAATGGTTGCACAAACATAACCACTGATTTGTAAATAACTGATTATAAAGACTGAATTTTGTTTCAGGCTGTTGGTAAAAGATGAA
This sequence comes from Notiomystis cincta, assembly GCA_013398075.1. Classification (NCBI taxonomy): domain Eukaryota; kingdom Metazoa; phylum Chordata; class Aves; order Passeriformes; family Notiomystidae; genus Notiomystis; species Notiomystis cincta. Next base: position 166,557 of record VZRX01012804.1, read on the forward strand.
GGCACTATCAGAAAACAGATCTGAAAGCAGCTTAATCTCCAGAAGCTTCATAAGGCAACTGGAGATAATTTACACTTGCAGCTAAACATGGGCTTACTGGTGAGGTATCTCTTAATAATTTTTAAGCTTGTAATGATTTTTTAATAATAAACCAGTGATTAGAAAAGAACATCCCAGTTCACAGATAAATCCAGACTGTGTCTGGATATTTTGCTTATTTGCTGCTTTAACTAAAGCAACTTTAATTTGCCCGCGGCCAATGAACAGCCGGTAGCAAGAGAGCTCAGTCTGATGAAGCAGATGTTGGGAAAGGGAAAACCTTTTCATTACTCACTCATAGGGAAAAACTGCCAAAAGCAGCCTTTCAGCATTTTTTTGTAATAGTAACTTTTACTTCTTGGCTTTTAGAGGAAATTTGCAGATCAAGTAGCTTCTGAGTTATTCTTTGTGGAAAAGGACCTTGAGGTTCTCTACAGGCCAGTCACACAGTGCATTGCAGCCTCCTTCAGTCAAGGATGACCCACACAGCTCAGGTGCTCCAGGAAGACCTGTTCCACCTGATACTGGCAAGTAGCTGAGTGCTAAAAGCTGAGCAAGAATCTACCCCAACCCTCTGCAGCCAAGAAGTCCTACAACTTAGGTCTGGATTTTGTGGGTAATTTGTTTCCCTGGTGGGGAACAACCCTATATCTTGGTGGGCATCACCAAGATTTCCCAAAGACCCATCTGTCTGTTTCTGAGTTCATGGGCAAAATCAGCCTGAGCTCCCTGGACCGACCCAGTGCTCTGAGCTCAGGTGACAGGGAACAGTGACAGAGAGTTTGCTGTGCCTTCCTCTGTACCCAAAACTGCCTCTCCTGTCCATGTGCAAACAGAGCCTTTGGGCACACCAACAGCCCTGACATACACTCTGTCCCCTGCCCCTCTAAATCTTGGAGCTGGGGTGCAAGGATGGATGGAGCAAAGATGCAGTGGAGGCTGGATATGAGCCAGGCTGAGCCTAGGGGATAAACAGATGCACCAGGCAGGTGCTGAGCCTGAATTAATAAACCCAGCAGGAGAAAGGATCTGTTCAACACAGCATCCTGCCAAGGCCTTGTGGTCTATCTGCCCCAAACCTGACAGGACCATCTATGTGCTGCAGCACTCCATTGTGATGCAGGAGCCATCATCTAGTGGGATGCTAGCAGGAATCTGTGTCTTTGGTTTGCCTCTGTAAATTGGGTGAGGGACAATATTCCCAGACATCAGTTAAGTGGTTTGGGGTGGAGGCCAAAATAGTTAAATCAGCTGCTGTAGGTTAACCTTCTGTGAGTGTGCAAAGGGCCCATCTGCAAAACTGAGGCTGTTGCCATAAGTACTGTGAAGTTGCCAATCTTTTTGGTGTCAGTAAGGCCAAAGGATATGCTCTACTGATCTCACCGCTGTAAATAGGTAAGAAACAAAATGAGGATGCTGAAGCTTATCTGTAGCCATCAAAGTTTATAATTTTTTTTTACCTTAATCCCTTAATGATGATTACAATGTAAGTAGAAAACATAAAGCATTTTAGGAGCATTAAGTAATACTTAGAGGGCTCATTAATCCACGGTTAATTTGCAGCCACCACTGAGAAGGAGCAAAGCAATCATGCCGCCTCAGCATTGCGCAGTTTGGCGTCGCCACCCGGCTCCAGGAGGGAGCCAGAGGATGCCCCCTCAGCCTGGCACTGCAGGAGGAGGCAGAGGTGGACAGGAAATGATGGTCTGAAGTAGACACCACAAGGCACACACAGCCCCCTAACCTCTCTTGTCATCGTGGGCTGAGGTTTGGGGGCAGATCTGTGCCAGTGTCTTGCCTTTTTCCCTAACAAAGACAGCAGTGTTGGCACCTTTTTCTTTCAGCTTCCAACCAGAGTAAAATTCAGCCAGCTAGATCAAAGCTGAAGGTAGTGCTTTGGAAAAGTGTGTGCCAGTGCAGCAACCTCTGTGTTTTTCCCTGGCAAAGGCAAGACCCCAGGGAACTCAATCATAAATCATCTAGGCTTCACCACACCAATGACTTGATTAAAAAATAAATGTATGGAAGTATTTGCCAGCCTTACCTTCACCAATAAACAAAAATGATCTTCGTCACCTTGGGTTTTCTTGGTGATTCCCTGTGCACAACAGTGATAAGACTGTGTCTCATTCAGTCCTAAGTATCATGAGTTCCCAGACCTGAAGAAGAGAGCAAAGAGAGGAGCAAGAGCAGGAAGCCTTTTGTTTTGATGGGCTTACCTCCTCAAGCCCTGTCCCTAAGCTGAGGAAGGAAATAAATTCATTTGCTCAAGGGGTAAATCCTTCTCTGGACAAAACCAGCAGGGGAGCAGGGCCCCCTGATGTCTCAAGCCTGCATCTGTGCTCTGTGGCTCACACATGGGTGCTACCCTGGTGGGAAGTGACCTGTGGTGTTGTGCAGTGTTGGCAACCACCCCAGACTTCATGGCCAGGGGACAGGGAGTGTGGACAGGTCATCTTCAAAATATAACAGCTTGCTGCAGATCAGCCCCCTCCTTCCTGCTCTGTGCTGCCCTCGTCACTAACGTGGGAGTATCTTCTGTGCCTACACTAATCCAGGAGCTATGCCCAGGGAACCAATAAATGCCTTACTTTCATGTGATGCTCCTGATTTTCCAGAATTTTTATCTAAGCATAATCTATTGGTGTTATTTAATTACCATAAAGCAGCTGCCTTGTAGCATCCAAAATATATCTATTTGCCTTGATTCTGCAGTATGGTAATTAACTACCAACAAATGATTTAAAACATATTTACAGAGGGAAATGTCAGAGACGCATTATTTTTTCATGCCCAGTAAATGCACTCACAATAACCAATTTGGTATTTAATTAACTCGCTTATGAGCTCACCTATGAGAAATATTATTTGAGAGAACATGTTGGCTATGATGCTTAGGCAGGCTCTCAGAGGGAGAATGCACCAGCTGCAGGTCAGCAACAATTTTTTGCTTTATTATGTTGGGGCATTTTGCTGTTTGTATGGGCTTAGTGTAGTTATGGCCTTCACATCATTCCAAAGTTAAACTATTAAACATGCAGAAAATCAATATGTCATAGAAGAATGTTCATTAAGCAAACCATAAATCCACTCCTCTGTAGACAGAGCAGGTACCAAAAGCTTTCATAAAGCTGCTGGCCCATCAAAGGAGATCAGAGAAGAGGATGCCATCACCATGAACAGCACAATTTTGCGTTTCAAACCTAGCTTAAGTAATACATACACACCAGCAAATATTAATTAGGAAGAGAATTTGCACCCACCAGGACCTAGAAACAGTGTGGTCCTTCTAGTGTTCCTTCTGCTGTAACTCCCTGGAAGAGATGGAAATTACACAAGTTAAATGGCTCTTCCATTTCTGCTCCCATTTGGAGTTTCACTGACAGAACACAGGGTGAAGCTTTGGTGAATGTACAGTGAAATTTTCTGGCCTTACAGACATAAATTCACATCCTTTAAAGCGAGAAGAGTCTCTTATGGCAACCTAACCAGGCTAGCTGCACAAATCCAAAACCAAAATCTTTCCTCAGGAGCTCAAGGCCATAACTTCAGCTCCCAGATGTCTTTTAGAAAGTCCTCTGCTTTGGACACAATGACTTCAGTCAATAGAGATCACATGTCTATGGGCAAAATATGATATTTTTAGAAATGGTACTTGTCAGCAGAAAAAAAAAGGGCTACATTTGATTACCTTGGAAGGCTTTGGCAAAGCTGGGAAGGCATTGTTCAGTGTTTTCTTTTTCCCAAATGCTAACAAAATAGCAGCAAAGTTTGTATCAATTTGGTACAGCTTTGCAATAGGCTTATTATTAACAACTCCCTCGGTGTTTACATCAGCCTGCTCCCTCCACAGCCCCTTTTCTCTGTGCTCTTCTCCCTACCAGCTTTTGCAGGTGCAGTTACCGCTCATCTTGACTGCTGGATCAGCACTTTCTGCCCTCTGAGGCTTTGTGAAAGTCACCCCAGCCTGCAAACCTCCTGAGTGATGCTTCAGCACTCTGTAAAAGCCAGCGATGTCTGCACAGGCTGCTCACCCCGCTGCAGAGTCCCAGCTCCCCACACTGCTTTCCCACAGGTGGCTGCAGCATTCTGCCCCTGCCCCACTTTTCCAGATTGCTCCTTTACTTCTCCCCCAGTCACCTCCTGACCCATCTAGCTGGCTTCCCCATCCAGGAGAGGGCAGAGAGCACTCTCCCTGCAGGGCATCTGCTCCTGCAGGTTCCAGAAGCAGCCCTGGTCACCCCATATCACAGAGATTGGCTGTGGGCTTTCTGCTCCCTTCACCCTGGCCTTACCAGCCTGGCAGAATTAAAATTCCTTAGTGCTACTTCTGTTCTAATTAAGTATTGAAGCTCCTGTTTTAGGGGACTGGTACCAGGTATTTTTGTACCTTTTTTTTTAATTTTATTTTACCTGCAGTATGGAGTCCATGGCTCATTGGTCTGGAAAATATCGTGCTTGTCTTTGGCAAATAGCTAGGCTTCCATAAAATGTCCCTCAAGTAGAAACTCCCAGTTGGCTTATAAATATTGTCACTTGCATTTTAGAGCTGGAAAAACCAAGGCCTTTCTGAGGTTAAAGCAAGATCTGCAACACAGAAAACAGAAAACTCCACTCTCTTCTCTTTTCATTAAGATGTTCTCAGTAGTTTTGTGGGATGAGGGATGAAACCTCTTCTGAAGTCAGAGGAAGTCTCACGGGCTCAGCATTTAGAGGTTCACACCTCCCATTAGCTGAAAGAAGGGGCTTTTTTTGAAGCTGATCAAAATACATTTGATGTTGAAGTTACAGAAAGCCATTAATTATTCTGGTTTTGGAGGTAATCAGTCTAGGCACCTGTTACATACAACAAACATCAATACAGTGCTAAAAAAAAGGAAGAAAAGTAAATGTAAGCTGGTAGCATTTATAGTGAGGAAAAGGTGTCCTTTGAAGGACAAACACTATTTCTTATCTCACCCCAAAGTCCATGGGCTTTGTGAGAACGTCCCAGCTCCTAGCAGAGCTGTTTTGCTAGCCCAAACAACCTAGAAAATATATTAAGGAAGTTACTTTCATGTCTGTGCTGCATCATCTCAAGATTGTACCAAAATTGTTATACAAAATAGAAAAAAAATGAAGACACTGTTGAGTGCCTGAAGGCAACAGTGCAAATGTCATGCAAGATGCCTCTGTTTGTCCCCAAGGGCAGTGCTTGGGCAGTGCCTGTGGGATGCTGCCTTCCAGCTGTGCCTCTGCTGGTCATGCCTGGAGACCTAGAGCAAATGCCTTCTTGCCTACTATTTAAGAGAAAGAGGAGTTTTGATTGAATTAAGTCTGTGGTAGAATATATTTAAGATTAAAATGCAGATAAGTTTAATGTTCCTTTTGAACAACTGGGAGAATGCTGGGCTCATATCCTAGAGGTTTTATCTACCTTTGAATCAGAACTGGAGAATGGAGAGTCCGAGTGGGAGATGGTTTCAATGCCAAAATGTAGGGACTGGGTTTTGTTCTCTTCCCTATGGATGGGCAGGTAACAATCCCAGGGCATGAGAGGTGCATGGCAGCAGCTCTGGAGCTCAGCCTGGGTCTTTGGCCATTCTGCAAACTGAGCTCCCTGGAGAGCAACAGGGTAATTGTCCTGGAAGCAGACCAATCTGCATTTTTCTCATCACCTGAATTCGCAGAAAAGCTGGTGATAGTGCAAGCCTTGTACTTTTCTCCTGTCTTTTTCTCGCTCTTAGTATAGCCAAGTGGTGTGCTGTTAATGGACATGCATCAAACTGCTTGAGACAGCATGTTCAGCACTGAGAGCAGGAAATAATCATTTCAGGGCCACTGCTAAGAAAACCTGTCTAAGTGTCTTGGGGCAGAGTGAAAATCTAGTACTTGGGGATTAATTATCTGGAATTTAATGAGGCCAAAAGCTAGGTAGCAATTAAATGTCTGTAGATGGAGAGAGTAGTTTCATAAAAGACTTCAGTGGTGAGGCTGGCTTAAAAAGATTCTGCTCTCCCATCTCAGGCTGTTACCAGTATTACTGGCTTTAGGGATGTGCTGTGAACCAGATTGCTGAAGGGATGTGCATTGCAAACTCTTTTGGGGGATTATATGTGAGGTGTGACATTTCAAAACTAGACTCAGGTTTCTGCCAAATTGGAGGAAAGGAGGAGATGTGTGTGTGTGTGTGCAGCACATATGCCCTTACACACATCCACATAAACGTGTTGCAGAAGTGATGTTTGCACAGTGTCAACATCTAAGACTGGTGGGTTATGTGTAAATAAAAGAGGGATAGGAAGTAACCTCTTTCCTGAAGCTACATAGAAATGACTTCTTCAGCTGGCTAGGGTTAGCTTTCACCACAGCAATTTCAGCTTGGAGAGATGCAGCTGGGGTTGTGCAAAGAGAACCAGACAGTGAGCTGATCATTCAAGTCTGTGCATGGTCAGGAGTTTTATTTTTATATGTACATGTATGCATAAAAGGACAGTGGTTTTTAACAGTAAATTATACTTTGATAAGTCAACAGGAAGTCCTATTTTCTCTCTAATTTATGTTAAGCCATGATCATATCCCTGTACTCAGCACTGGCGAAGTCACGTCTTGAATCCTGTGTCCAGTTCTGAGCCTGTCACAGGACTGGAGCACATCCAGAGCTGGGGAAGGGTCTGGAGCACAACGCTTATGAGGAGTGTCTGAGGGAGCTGGGTGTGTTTAGCCTGGAGAAAAGGAGGCTCAGGGGGGACCTTGTCACTTCTACAACTGCCTGAAAGGAGGGTGGAGCCAGGTGGGGGTCAGTCTCTTCTCCCAGGTAACAAGAGACAGAACAAGAAGAAACAGCTTCAAGTTGTGTCAGGGGAGGTTTAGATTGGATAGCAGGAAGAATTTCTGCCCTAAAAGGCCAGTCAAACATTGGAACAGGCTGCCCAGGGAAGTGGTTGGGTCACCATCTCTGGAGGTATTTAAAAGAGATGTAGTGCGGTGTTTAGGGATGTGCTTTTGTGGGGGTCTTGGCACTGCTGGGTTAATGGCTGGACTCAATTTTAAAAGTCTTTTCTAATTTAAACAATTCTGTGATTTTAAGAACTATGTGAACAGTTCCCATCTACTGTTTTTAAGAAAAACATGTTGGACAGTAAAACTCCTGAGCACTGTATGACCTGCCATAGAGGTGTCTATGTCACATTAGCAAAAATCCAGTCCTATTCTCTGTTTCATCCAGTCCAGTTTTTCTGCAGAGTTCATATTTCCCTCTGAGTACAATAACAATATCACTTCAGTTACTGCTGTTGGAGCAAGCAGATCAGACACGCTCCCTGGCATCTCCATACAACATATTAATTCTGATTATGTAAAATGTTACAACAATTATTGCATCAAACAAGATGCAGACAACAGGATTAAAACAGTATGGCATGACACATACAATATGAAATTATAGACTTATTGCCTGACTAGGTGTATATATATTATTTTGCATATGGGACCTAGGAAAAGATTTGCAGCATCAAAGATCTTTTTTTTAAAAAAAATAATCAGAATATAGCCACTCTGGGCTTGAGCAGAGCCCTTTCTTGCCACTTATAAAAAGACTGATGGTTTTCTTACAGCCATGAACCAGTTCTCCATCACATATTTTGTTTTTTAAAGCTGTAATGAGATCAGACATAGCTCAGCTTTCCTTAACTCTCCGCGGGCTTGTATCAACGCAGATGTTCATTAAGAAGAGATAATGGTTTAAAAGCTCTAATTTTGTTACCCTCTCTGCCATCTAAACTGATCCTAATGTGATTAGGAAAGTCCTTTCTTACTTAGGCAGGGTCAATTTGTCTCTGAGGAGGTAGGGGAAGGAGACATTGAGGGTGCCAGTGCTGGCTCCGTGCTCAGAAATGTTATCGTGGCGGCGAGCAGACTCGTTAATGCCGTGTCCTTCATCACATCCTGAGGCAGGGGAGGGCAGCACACTTTAGTCTTTCCTTGTTTATCTGCATTTATCTGGAAGCAATGGGCTGCCACATTTCCACAAGTGCACTTCATACAAAAAAGAGGCTCCCAAACCTGGTGACTGAGGTTGCACCTATCACATCTGGTATATCATAGCTTCACCTCAGTGCTGTGGAGGACCACAAGAAACCCAGTGCAAGCTGCAGAAGTGTTGAAACAGCATGTTTGGTTGCCAGAGCTCCTAAGCATTTCATGTCACACAGAACCAGACAAGAAATTAAAGCAGTCATAAGGAAGTTTAGCTTAAGGTCAGAAAACACCAGAGTGCTCCCACACCATGAGGAGCCCGTGTGAAATAATAGTAGTAACTGAAACAGGGAGAAAATTCTAAAGCCATGTTGCTGCAGTGCTGGCCAATGGGCCAGGATTTGGCTGCAAGTAGAGGGAACATCATGGGCAGCAAGTTGTAGGCTGGAGGGTCAGTGTGGCTGTGGGGTCATGAGAGTTCCAGAGCTGTGTGCCACAGTGGGGAGGGAGCAGCGGGGCAGGAAGGGCAGAGCCACAGGATGAAGCCTGTCTGAGGACATACACATGATATAAGTGATGCTGAACGTGCCTGTGGTCAGGCCACATCTGCTGTCTTGGGACAGGCTCACACCAAGGATGTATATGGAAAGTTAAAGAGAAGACCACTTCTCTGCTGCTGTATTCACCTACAGCAGGCCTGGGTGGAGAGAAACACTGCCAAGCTTTCATGTGGGCACTTTCATCTGGCCCTGGGGTGTAAATTACCACTTCCCTCCTCTGTAGTTCCCCATCAGATGTCACAAACAAACTAATTTTCAAAAGATGGTGTTACTCTATTCCTACTGCCGTTGTTCCACCTCTTGTTTTTTTGCCCTTTGTGGTAATTCTACCCTGTCCAGCAACTAAGTACCTGCAATCCACTTGCTTACTCCTCACCAGCAGGATGGGGGAAAGAATCAGAGAGAAAATCTTGAGATAAAGACAGTCTAATATGAGAAAAAAGAGAGAAAACAAAGAAAAAGTGATGGAAATACAGTCACTTGCCACCTCCCACCAGCAGACTAATGTCCAGCCAGTCTCCAAGCAAAGACTTCTTTGAGAAGAATACCCTCTGCCCAATTTATTGATGAATATGACATTCCAGCATATCCATTCGATCAGTTGGGGTCATCTGTCCTGGCTGTATCCCTTCCAAAGTTCTCAGCCAATCCTGATACACTTGTTGGGGGGAACCAGAGTGATAAACAGAAACCTTGATGTTGTGCAAGAACTTCTCAGCAATAACTAAAAAGTTTGTGTTTGACCAACAGTTTGATTTGCTGGTCACAAATCCAAAGTCCAGCACCATAAAGGCTTCTGTGAAGAAAGTTAATTCCACCCAAGTTGGACCCAGTGCTCCTTATTTGATTTCGCTCCACACCCTCAGTGACTCCTCCCTTCTTGCACACTGTTCTTTTCTGGTGCCAAATATAAAGGATGCCTAAGTGGAGAGCCCCATTTTACCCAGTGATGGGAAATAAGCATTCCTAGAGCAGATGCAAAAGCAGATCACAGGATGAGTCCATGCTATCTGCTCTGACTGTTGGGAGATCCTGTATTGACTAGCTAATGAGCAGATGTCTGTGAACCTCAGATGTTAGGTAAGGTGCATCAAACTTGTTGTCTTTGAACCCTTTCAGTGATTTCAAAACTCTGAGACGTAGAACGCAAAATTTTAACCAGATTTTTCTTTTTGAAATCGTAGCCCAGTAGACTGTCTCCTTCCACTACCAGAATGGTCCACATCTTCGAAGATATTTTGCTGTGGATCTTATTAAACTCTTTCATCACTTTCCACTTGTGTACAGGTGAAATAGAACTTTGGCTGTGGTTTTTACCCATATGCCTTTCTGGTAAATTCAACACCAACATATAGCAATGAAAGAGTTTCATTCTCATGAACTAGAGAGATGACAACAATTCAGAGGGAGAACAAGAACAAAGAAAGCAGATTTCCTTCTATGGGTCCTGCTGGCTTTATGTACTGGGGAGAGGAAATGGTAACCCCCCTTTTCTAGGTCACTTTGTTCAGGCACTCTTTGCTATGCACAAAGAGATTCTGTAAGCAGGATATCCACAACTTTGAAGTAGAACACAGTTATTTATTGGTTGAAACAGACAAGGGATAGCTGGGATTTAACGTGTTGCCAAGCTAAGCTTTAGAATGCTCAGTGCCTCCATCAGACACCTGAAGACTTCTTGCTGGGCAAGTAGTCAGCCATCAGGCTGGGAAGATTTGCACTTGTGACATGTTCTCAGTGCTGCTGATTTCCATTTTCCAAATCTCTTTGTTGCCATTTAGGATTTTATCTCTTCCCAAGCTGGTGTTTTTCTTCTTGAATCCTGGAGTTGCTGCCTATCTACCTGTCCTTACAGAGCAGAGTAATTCTCTCTAGTCAATAGACTGAGATACCCCAGGTTTTCAGTGAACCCCCAGTAAATAGCGGATGGATAAGTTCCCATGAAGGATGCTGGCTTAGCCAGTGTGGGAGAAAATTGTGCTATTTCCTTTACCTGTTCATGAACAGGACCTGCTGGGGAATCAGAGCAGATCCAGCTCCTGAAATACGATTAGATTCTCTTTGATCTCTGACTCCAAAAGACTCTCCTGATCACATAGGGACAGTAAGAGTCCCTGCACACCGAAGCTGCCACTGAAAATGTCTAAATGTACCTCGTGTGCCTCTTTTCCCAGGGCTGATGTCCTTGGACCATCTTGCTCAGCTCTGCATCTCCCACTTGTACTTCCCTGAGTGTAAAATCAGATAGCCTCATGCTCCCCAATGGACTAGATCCTGTATTTAATTTGTGGGTGTAGCCAACAGAGACTGACAGTCCAGAAGACAGGAAAAGACACAGCTCCCTTGCAGCACCTTTCAGTCTTCATCCATCCACAGAGCAGCTTAACAAGTAAGAAGTCTCTCCCAAAAGGGAGGGAGCTGCATCTGCTGCTTCCCACAGGAATGCCCTAGTGGTGGAACAGATTGAAGCAGGGATCACCTTCCACTCTTTCTGCTGAACAAGGTCATCATGCAGGCAAAAAACAAAAGCATCTTGGGATAGAAAAAGTATGATTCAATACCTATGTCTCTTATGGAAACAGTGAACCACAGCCTGGTTTTCCTCTCTCCTGTAAAACACAATCCACAGAAACTAGGGCTCAATCCTAAATTTATCTTCATTCACGTCAGCACATAAACAGTGAAAGGCTCTGCTGTCCCCGTGTCTCCCTGCTCCGAGCAGCTCAGCTCTGTGGAATGGCTGCAGTGGAGCTCTCCTGGCTTTGTTCAGCTAAGAATTCGGGTTTACAGTGGTTCACCCTTTCTGTACAGTGCTTTTTCAAGGTACCTGTCATGCTCAGTGCTGGAGAAAAGGCAATAGCAGAAATAATGAGGATGGCACAACAGTGAAGCAGCCAAGTGAGAAAAGTACCACTCCAGTGCAAATGAGACTCATTCTGGCCACTCAGCATCTGCTCTTCTCCCTACCAGCAATGTCTACGAAACCTTGAGGTGCCTCCACTGAATCATGATGTCACCTGCCCACAGCTGAGCATGTTCAACTGAATGTGACCCCTCACCAGGTGTCTGCAGTTGTGTGCATGGGATTAAGGTACATAACTAGAAGCCAAGTACACTTGAGATACCCTTGCTCCAGAGTGCCAATACCCGGAAACAAATGACATGAAAGGAAATAAAGCACTCCTATGACCACAGTATACACTTAAAATTAATTCCCTGTAACTGAAACTGATTGTTGATATAAATCTCACTCTGCTTTTAAGCTAGGACATAACCTCTGCTTAATTGATATTCGTGCTTGAAGACGAAGGAATCAATTTGGCATGTCTAAGGAGACTTTAGGTTTTTTGCATAGAAAGTCTTTCCCTGGTAAATGAGTTTGTCTTTTTATAGGCTTGGGTTTGTGAAAGAGAAAAAAAACCCTTAATAGTTATATGTAGATGTAGCCTTTCTTGGTAGGTTTGGAAACCAAAACACCTTCTGGATGCATCCTTTCCATGCCCAAATGCCTGGCCATATGTAAACTTGCACAGTTAGTTCCCATTCTTTCCCTCACTGTCTCACTACTCCAGGGTAAGATGTCCATTTTTTAATTGTTTATCACTGGGCACATGATCAAGCCCTGTGGAGGCACCTGGTGAAATGGGGGTATGACACTTCCATTCCTGTTTTATTGCTCTTTAAACACTGCCCACACAGTAACATCCTCAGATTCCAGTGAAAATGAGCAGATTAGGTGGGAAAGCTCATTTTAACATCAAGCCTGCAGTGTGGGCATATCAGCATTAAAAAATGCAATGTGTGAGAAAGCTCAGCCCCATTTCTGACCGACTGGAGTTTGGATGTGGTTAGCAATGCATGCTCACAAGCACGCCCCTCCTTAAAGCTCTGAATCAAGCAAGTGGAAGAGAGAGGAGCCTGTGCTAGATTTTGAAATGAGCTTGTACAGCAGGTTCAGTGCATGGTTATCATGCCTTGTTACACGCACTGCCTCGTGTCCTACAATTTATGTGCTAAGTATTTCTAATACAGCAACCACATTGATTTCAAGGGCAGTTTGCAAAGTGGTGTGATTCTGCAGCTGACAGGGAAGGTAAAACCTGAATGCCCTCTTCTAGACATAGAAGGGCTGCAGTACGGCTGAGGAGTTGAAATCAGTCCAAAAGCTGCTGACAAAATGTGCACTTGAAGGAAGTGAGGCTTTTTATACAGTGCCTTATGAAAACAAACACGTACCTGACATGTAACTGCATCTTGACATAAGATGCCAAAAGAAAAAGCCTTTCCCAGGAAAGTGCTTATTATTTTCACTTTCAAATGACCAAGTGCTTAGGAAAGGTGTCAAAAGAAGTCCCTGAAGGCTGACAGTCTCTGTGCAGCCATTAACCTTCAAGGGCTTGGGAAGCAGGACACGAATTCCCCGATGTGGATTTTTGCCTCTCCCCTGCACAGGCTGAGCCACTCTGAGGGTGGGAAATTCAGCTGTGGCTCTATCTACCAAACCACAGCAGGCCAAGGCCACAACACCAGCTTGCAACTACCCATGCAGTGTGATGGGCAGCATTCTCCCCAGATTTGTCATGTACCAGCAAGCATTCTCCTTAATGGCCTTGGAGAGACCAGGAACTGTTTCCACCAGAGACAATGCAGAGGCCACTCTGTGAGAGGTAAATTAAACCACATGGACAAAAGATGTTCCACTTGATCTCAGGGCCAGGAAATGATCCCTGACTTGTTTTATTCACCTCTATAAAGGTAGCCTCTGCTGATAAATTAGGGATGAGCCAGATAGATGGATCAGGAAGGGAAAGACTTGAAGGGCTTGAAGGTTACCAGGGAGCCCAGAGGCAGGAGCAAAGTGGGATTCATCTCACCTTAGTGTGAGAACTGAAAATCTTGTATCTGCATCCAAGCTCAGCTTAGTCACCCTCAACTCCCCTTATGGGCAGTAGAGAGAAATAGCCAAGTGAAACCAGAATCAGGGCAATGCCGGACCAAACTGGGAAGTAAGTTTAGCTGTAACTGTGTCACTCTATGGCTACAGATGGTTTAGCTCAATCTTGATGCTATTTCATGCAGTCTTTTCTGAATTTTCCACCTGCATTCCTTTAACTTCAGTCACCTGTGTAAGGTCAGTAGCAAGGAACACCAGCAAAAGGGCATTTGCAAGTCAGTTTATGTTAATACCACTGTCACCGATGTTCATTTTCACATGTGACTGTTAAGAAAGAGTTGTAGATTACCTTGCTCCCTATTTTAATGCAAAGAATTCTTCTTAACACTCTTTTTAACCTCAGTTTCTCATCCTGAAACATTCACTCTCCTCTCATCTTCTACCAGTGTCACCTTAATGTCTACTACCTAGAGTTGTGACTGTGCCTCCCCTTTGCTGTTCTCGTACTGTCCTTTCTACTTCACTGCCTGAGTCACAGGATTTGAAAAATAGCTAGCCATCACTGTCACCTGGGCTTAGCACCTTCCTAAGTACAAAGGAAATTAAATATTGAGTGGTAATAAGTGAAAATGAAACATGGATCAGTATGGCAGACCATGAGAATGCTGAGGGGCCTTGAATTACAAGGGATTTTTCCTTAAACCATTGCCATTTCACAAGACCATCTATGTACATACTCTGTACCCAAGGGCACTCCCATGCCCACAGCATTTAACACAGCACTGAGTCTTCTCCACAGTCTATTAATTTGGATGATCTCTGGCTGGTTCAAGCCACAGCTGTTGCAGACCTTGTGCAGAACTGTGCTGCTGCTGATTGCCATTCTGGTAAAAGGAAGAAAGCAGCATGGACCTGCTCCTCCATTTACTTAATGTATCCTCACTAACATTGCCCTGTAATATATCTGTTACCAATCAATACTTGATATAATTTTAGCGAATTTTGCTGGAGCAAGCCCAAAAGCTAAAGCAGATCTCCATGTAAAACAGGCAGCAGAAATAAATGGGGAGAAGGCTCATGTGAAAAGCAAAACAGAGATGGTACTTTCTGTGTCTGCAGATTTACTCTGTGACAGAGTGTGGACAGACCTCTAGGAGTGAAAGACAATGGGACAGTTTTCCATCTTAGGATCAGAACAAAAAAGAACAACAAGTCAACTAATGGCTGGCTATTAGCTGATTAAGTGGCAGGCAATTACTAAAATTTTCTTTCCTTCAGTAGATGAGACAAGGCCAGAGCAATGTGTCACGCAGTTGGGAAAGGCTGGAGAGTCAGGAGAGATTGCAGGGAGGAGAGCAGTGTTGCTGGATCAGGGAAGGTTGGCCAGGGTGCAGCTGGAGCACAGGCTCAGACCAGGATGGGTGCTGTGGTGCTGAGCCACAAGGGTGTGATGGCCCCACAATCTGTCTAGGGCAGGAGGGGCTGAGAAGCAGCCAAACATGTGTGTCTTGAGTTTGAGACTGTGCAGAATCCTGGGATCTAATTTTGCCTTCACACAGCTCAAAGTCAGGTTATCTGCAACATTCTTCAATATTTCCCCTAAAACTTGGAAGCTCCTCCTGCTCTGAGGAGGCTTTTGAGGGAGACCAGCTTTGTTCCTTGACAGCAGGGACTGGTCTTCAATCAGCATCAGACTAAGAACATGGGGTCATGGTGGCTGCTATGCACTTACCTCCTTTTGATCCAAAACCTCTTTGGTGGGCAGTTCAGCTGTGGGCAATGACAGAGGGAAAAGGGCCAAGCAAGTACATGGCTAAGTGCTCCTTTTTCTCTGTGAACTCCAGCATGTGGCAGCCAGACTGCATTTCCAGGTAGCAATGGGAGGAAGCCTGTGCAAGTGGAAAGTCATATTAGGCTCAAAAAATTTGGGGCCACAGCTCAAGGTCCTGTTGTCACTGAGCTTTTCCCTGCATATAATTCTGGAAAGAGCCTCTGGTAAATGCAGTGTTCATCTCATTATCAATTCAATTTTTGTCATAGCCCTGCTAGGCTTTTAATTTCTTGTGTTAAAACAACAAATGAGATGACCCAACTGCAATCTCTAATAGGTATCATGGGTCAGTAATCATTCATTTGTTATAGTGCCTCTCACCCAAAGGACAGAGATGAAAATTTGTCCTCCTAATGGCAAGAGCTATAAATTAGTTTTATTTCACTGTTAAATCTAGAGGCCTGAAAATTAGGATGACCAGCCCTCAGCTGGGAAGAAAATGTGTCAGCTCAAGGGATTTTCTGCATTAGGCAAATAGACAGCTCATAATCACCCATTAAAGAGTCACAGTGGCTGTGTCCTGACACCCTTGTTACTCAGAGTCTGACTGACTCTCCTGATATACTGAACATGGTGAAACGTTGCAAGCCCAATGTCCACTTGTGGGCCAGTGACCCCAGCTCCTCTTCAAACCTAGGAAGAGAAATTATCATCTCTTGCAGGTGCTCATAGTAATTTCATCTTTCCCTGAAGATGGACACGTTCAAGATAGGGATGACAAATTTCTCTGTGAAGGTACATCTTATCTCTGTTATTAAGGGAGCTTCACTCGAACAGGACAGATTTGAACATGTTGATCTTTTAGACATATACATTTAGATGAGATAAACCCCGCCCAAAATTTAGCCAGTCGTTTGTCACAGATGTTTCTTTTGCTGAATATTGTTATCTTTATCCTTGAAATCTTTGCAAACCCTAAAAGATGTTATTCTGAATTAGCATGGACTCACTGTGGGTTTGGAAATGATAGGGTAAGCCATCACTGCATACTTACAGGGTGCAAAGGAGGGAAATGAAGAGGTTTAAAAACAGATGGAAGCTCTGTTGATAAGGGCATGAAGGTGCTTAACAGCCTTCACTGAGCAAGTAGCTGCTGGTGAAGTTGTAGAAACACTTGAGTGGCTCCTCCTGGGAGTGTGGGTGTCCCTCTGGCAGTCACTTCACACATTATTCATACTTTTGGCAAGACAGACTGCACAAAACACCACGCAGCCATTCCTGCCTGTTAAGCCCCATCCCGGAGGGCTGCCCGGAGCTCTCCCGCCCGATCTGAAAGCAGCGGGGGATCCATTGCTCACCCCGACCGACGGACGCAGCTCCTCGCAGCCAAGCCGAGCTGTTCTCTGCAGGGTCACACCCCAGCAGGGACTGCAGAGACATCGCACTGGCCTGAGGGCACCCTCAGAGGGCAGCGAGGGTGTTGCCCTCTCTCGCACAGGGGCGGGTAGGCAGCACTGCACCGCGAGAGATGGGAGCAGATGTTCCCTTTGTCCCATCCCTGAGACACCACACTTCCTCTTGTTCTCCCTTTGGGAACGAGGAGAGAAGTTTGTCCTGGAAAAGAAAGGCTGAAACGCCTTCGATGTGACGAAACGAGTGGCCTGTCATATTGTTCAATAACATGTCACACAGAAAGCTCTCTAAAAAGCTCTCCATAGAAAGCTGAAAATAAATTTTAAAAATCTACCCCACTGTCAAATCCTCAAAACCCTTAAGTGTATTAGAATAGTTGTAAAATTTTCACTTTTATGATGTGCAAGTTATAGAGTATTGTACAGCCAGACAAGTTTATAGGAACATGTATTAGGCTGCCAACTTGAGGAGGACCTGGCTGAAGTTAGAACATAAAACCTTGCCACAAGACAAGTGAGGGTGTGAGGAGGGACATTAAAGAGTGAGAATGGCTTTGAATAAGAAATGTGGCCCTCTGCCTCCTTTTCCTGCTGCCACACTTGCACTGAAATAGGAAATTTTAGAATGGAGAACCAGAGAGACCAGAGCTGATAGCAAGAGCCTGTGGTGCTACAGCCAGAGCTGCATAGTCTATGCTAATAGATTTCTGACTTTAAAAATAACTAGACTCTAGGGACTGCAGCTCTGCTGGGTAATGGGTCTCTCACCTCGTATTGTGCCTGTTTTCCCCATGAACAACCTCATAATTCCCTGGTGAGATCCAATCAGTCAGCCTCATCTCAGCCCCTGGTAAGATCAGGGAGCAGATCCTCCTGGAAGATGTCAAAACACGTGGAAGACCAGGATGTGATTAGAGACTGCCTACATGGCTTCACCAAAGACAAATCATGCCTGACTATTTTAGTGGCTTTCTTCAATGGAGTGATTGCAGACAAGGGAAGATTTATGGTTCCCATCTACTTCAACTTCTGTAGGGCTTTTGATACAATCCTCCACAATACCCTTACCTCTGGGTTGGAGAGAGGTATGGGTTTGATGAATGGACTGTTAGATGGATAAGGAATTGACTGCATGGCAGCATCCAAAGAGTTACAGTCAATGCTCAATATCCAAGTGGAAACCTTTAACAACTGGTGTGTCCCAAAAGGTTCCATACTGGGACCAATGCTATTTAATATCTTCACCAATGACATAGCCCATGGGATCAGTGCACCCTCAGCAAGTTTGCAGGTGACATCAAGCTGGGAGTTCCAGTTACTTGGTAGAGGGAAAGGATGCCATCCACAGGGACCTTAACAGGCTTGAGGACTGACCCCATGGGAACCTCATGAAGTTCAAGTGCGAGGGTCAGGTGAACCCCAGGTATCAATACAGGCTGAGGGATGGATGGACGGACGGACGGGCGGACGGATGGATGGATGGATGGATGGATGGATGGATGGATGGATGGATGGATGGATGGATTTGGAACAATCCTCTGGAAAAGGACTTGAGGATACCTGTCCATATAAAATCAGATGTAACTCAGCAACATACACTTGCAGCCCAGAAAGCAAACTGTATCCTGGTCTGTATAATCACAACCGTGACCAGCAGGTCAGAAGAGGTGATTCAGGCTGCCTACTCCACTTTTGTGAGAGTAATAACTACCTAGAATACTGCATCCAGCTCTGGGGGTTCCCAGCACAAGAAGGATGTGGACCTGTTGGAGCAGATTCTAAGGAGGGCCATCAAGGTGATCAGAGGGCTGGAACAATGCTCCTAGGAAAACAGGTTGAAAGAGATGGGATTGGAGAAGAGAATGCTCCAGGGAGATCTGATTGCAGCTTTTCAGTTTATAAAGGGAGGCTGTTAAAAGAGATGGAGAGACATTTTTTACCAGGGCCTGTAGTAACAGGACAAGAAATAACAGTTTTAAACTGAAGGAGGACAAGTTTAGATTAGACATAATGAAGAAAATCTTACTGTGAAGATAGTGAGACAGGGGAACAGGCTGCCCAGAGAAGCTGTGAAAGCCCAGTCCCTGGAATTACTGACAGCCAGTTTGGATGGGACTTTGAGAAACTTGGTCTAGTGACAGATGTCACTGTCCATGGCAGTGGGATGGTCTTCAAAGGTCCCTTCTACCCCAAACCTTCTGTGATCCTGTGGTCCTACACTCCCTCATGCTGTTGGCTGGCACACAAGGTCAGAAAGCAGGTGCCAGCAGGCTAGGGGATGCCTGGGGGGATTCTCCCCCAAAACAGCAGTGCTGCAGGAGGCACAGCACAGGCACTGACTGACTCAGCCTCTCCTGGGCAGGATATACAGTAGCTTTCTGTGAGCAGGGATGTTAACTTAGAAGATTGCTGTGGATTTTGGTTTTGTTTTGATTTTTGGTATTTTTTAACAAAACCCTTAACTTTCAGTCTATTAATAGTGATAGAACATTGTCTTCTCTGGTTAAGCTGAGCCTCCCTTTCTCTTCTTTCTTTCTACCTGCATCCTCCCCACATGAAGAAAACTTCTAGAAGAACTATTCTTTGAGAATTTGAGGGGGAGGATGAAGAAGGAATAGGCTATGATTTGCACAAAATTAAAAGAATATTTGAGACACAAGCCAAATGTTCCCAGAAAAATGCCCCTTTCCTTACTGCAAAGAATATATCAATGAAGCATTTGCACACATTACACAAACTAAATTAATTTACCCAGACTTGCTGTTTGATTTTCATGCCCAAAGCTAACAGATCACATGTATTTTCCTGGTTATTTTGTGGCTTTTTTTCCCCTTTCTTAAGCCTGACTACACAAACTCAAGACACGCTTTCCATCTGACAGTGGAATAAGGATGAATTTTGGGTTGTCTTGTAACTGGGAGACTTTTCTTTCAGTGCCACACTTAAATTTCAAGGTCCCAGAGCAAGGGCAAGCTGAAAGTCACTAGTGAAGAAGGGGCAGAGATGTGTAGGTGAATGGAGAGTTACTCTGAATGAGAAACAATTTATTTTCCCCTCTTCTGTAACCTAAACATGACCCCCACCACACCAGGCCACTCTGGGTGGGTTTGAGATGCCCACTGCTTGCTGGTACCAGCAATGCCTCAGCAAGAGGGAGACAGGCATGACTTTAAGACAATCTTGCATTTCCTCAGAAACAGCTCTCAGGAGAAAGTCTTAGCTAAAAATGTGGAGGGTTTTATGGCTCATACATTGCTCAGTGACTGCTACAGAGGTGTAGGCACAGGCAGAGCCTATGAGACAGGACAGGGAGACAGGGCTGGCAGCACTGAGAGCCCTGTGCTCCCTCCTCACTACACATACCTGGCCCCAGCCCAGCGTCTGCACTCCTCTGTGACCAGTCTGGCCCAGGCTTAGCTGCACATTGCCCTGAGACAGTTGTCAGAGCAATGGGACACAGACCACAGAGCAGACCCTTGGCCAGAAGGGTGCATAGATGGGATTGGAGACACTGGTCCCACCAAGAGAGACTGCAGGCTTGCTCAACAACCTCATCCTTTCTCTCTTTCCAGCAGATCAGTAATGTTTGTGCCATCCTTTGGCACTCCCTGGGTGCATCTCTGAAAGAGCAGTTAATGGATTTATTTACATGTCATATAATNAAGGAGGGCCATCAAGGTGATCAGAGGGCTGGAACAATTCTCCTAGGAAAACAGGTTGAAAGAGATGGGATTGGAGAAGAGAATGCTCCAGGGAGATCTGATTGCAGCTTTTCAGTTTATAAAGGGAGGCTGTTAAAAGAGATGGAGAGACATTTTTTACCAGGGCCTGTAGTAACAGGACAAGAAATAACAGTTTTAAACTGAAGGAGGACAAGTTTAGATTAGACATAATGAAGAAAATCTTACTGTGAAGATAGTGAGACAGGGGAACAGGCTGCCCAGAGAAGCTGTGAAAGCCCAGTCCCTGGAATTACTGACAGCCAGTTTGGATGGGACTTTGAGAAACTTGGTCTAGTGACAGATGTCACTGTCCATGGCAGTGGGATGGTCTTCAAAGGTCCCTTCTACCCCAAACCTTCTGTGATCCTGTGGTCCTACACTCCCTCATGCTGTTGGCTGGCACACAAGGTCAGAAAGCAGGTGCCAGCAGGCTAGGGGATGCCTGGGGGGATTCTCCCCCAAAACAGCAGTGCTGCAGGAGGCACAGCACAGGCACTGACTGACTCAGCCTCTCCTGGGCAGGATATACAGTAGCTTTCTGTGAGCAGGGATGTTAACTTAGAAGATTGCTGTGGATTTTGGTTTTGTTTTGATTTTTGGTATTTTTTAACAAAACCCTTAACTTTCAGTCTATTAATAGTGATAGAACATTGTCTTCTCTGGTTAAGCTGAGCCTCCCTTTCTCTTCTTTCTTTCTACCTGCATCCTCCCCACATGAAGAAAACTTCTAGAAGAACTATTCTTTGAGAATTTGAGGGGGAGGATGAAGAAGGAATAGGCTATGATTTGCACAAAATTAAAAGAATATTTGAGACACAAGCCAAATGTTCCCAGAAAAATGCCCCTTTCCTTACTGCAAAGAATATATCAATGAAGCATTTGCACACATTACACAAACTAAATTAATTTACCCAGACTTGCTGTTTGATTTTCATGCCCAAAGCTAACAGATCACATGTATTTTCCTGGTTATTTTGTGGCTTTTTTTCCCCTTTCTTAAGCCTGACTACACAAACTCAAGACACGCTTTCCATCTGACAGTGGAATAAGGATGAATTTTGGGTTGTCTTGTAACTGGGAGACTTTTCTTTCAGTGCCACACTTAAATTTCAAGGTCCCAGAGCAAGGGCAAGCTGAAAGTCACTAGTGAAGAAGGGGCAGAGATGTGTAGGTGAATGGAGAGTTACTCTGAATGAGAAACAATTTATTTTCCCCTCTTCTGTAACCTAAACATGACCCCCACCACACCAGGCCACTCTGGGTGGGTTTGAGATGCCCACTGCTTGCTGGTACCAGCAATGCCTCAGCAAGAGGGAGACAGGCATGACTTTAAGACAATCTTGCATTTCCTCAGAAACAGCTCTCAGGAGAAAGTCTTAGCTAAAAATGTGGAGGGTTTTATGGCTCATACATTGCTCAGTGGCTGCTACAGAGGTGTAGGCACAGGCAGAGCCTATGAGACAGGACAGGGAGACAGGGCTGGCAGCACTGAGAGCCCTGTGCTCCCTCCTCACTACACATACCTGGCCCCAGCCCAGCGTCTGCACTCCTCTGTGACCAGTCTGGCCCAGGCTTAGCTGCACATTGCCCTGAGACAGTTGTCAGAGCAATGGGACACAGACCACAGAGCAGACCCTTGGCCAGAAGGGTGCATAGATGGGATTGGAGACACTGGTCCCACCAAGAGAGACTGCAGGCTTGCTCAACAACCTCATCCTTTCTCTCTTTCCAGCAGATCAGTAATGTTTGTGCCATCCTTTGGCACTCCCTGGGTGCATCTCTGAAAGAGCAGTTAATGGATTTATTTACATGTCATATAATTGTGATAGCTGGAGATTGTCTGATGGAAGGGGAGCATTTCCATTGTCTCAGGGTGGATTTGGTCTAATTATCTCAGATGACACCAGCAAATCTGCTTCTCTTGGAGACACGCTGTTACTGTAGTAACTTGTAAATGAGTATCAGATGATGAGTTATTTAGAGGCAGTCTGAACTGCTACGTTTATGAGCACAGTGGGCAATCATTTATTCTTTTTTTTTTTAATTCTTTTTCATATTAATTTCTTTTTTAGCGTGAATGTAAACCACAAAATCAACAGGTCATATATAGGGCTCTTGTGAACTCTGCCTTCCCTATCAGACAGAGCAGATGCAGCTTGGAAGTGCTTTATCACTTTGCTTTTAATTAAAGCCTATAATGGTTTTGCATTTTGTGAACAGGCTTTATCCAAAATACAAAGTGGATGAAGGATGAAGCAAATCTTCAGATAACTCTGCATTTTTGATTATCTCTTTTGTACATATGTGGGCTGCTCACTTCCTCACCCAGAGCCAGGATCAGCAGTGTCTCATGAGCCAGCTGCTGATAAGAAATGGCTGCACCTTGCCCTTCTGGAGAAAGAGCTGATAATGTGTGCCTTGGCTTCCCATATTTGCCCTGTGTGGACAAAGGGGATGGCATTTAGAGGCACCACCCTTGCTTAAATCAAGGCATAAAATCTTCTTCTAGTCCAAAGAGAAGATGGCAAATGTCTGCATGCCCCAGTGCATGCAGCATCAGATACACTGTGCTATGGTGTGCTGTCACTGCACCATGCCCAGTCCTAAAATGCAGCAGAGAGAATACAAGTTGAAAATCAGGTCCCAGGGGCATGTGCCACCCTCCAGCCTAGCTTTTTATTTTGACTAGCAAATAACTGCCAGGTACTCCACAGGAATTGCCCGTGCACACAGTCTTGCTTGTACCTACTCAGTGTATTTTATTTCTCAAAGAGAGCACAGAAAGTGATCTCAGGTGAGATCCATCAAACACAGCAGCTAAATCAGGATCATTTTCCTGGGTCCATGATCCTGCTGCAGCTCTGGCTGAGGGTCAGCAAGGTGGTTCACCTCCCTTCAGTTTGAAACATGGCAAGATTTGGTGCTTGGAAGGGTTCATCCAACTTAGTTTTGAAGTAGGAGAGCTGGAGAACATGCCCTTGCAACACCCTACCAGTGTCCACATGGGTGCCTCTTGGATAGCATCAATGGACTGGAATGTTTTAATGTGGATCCTATTTATATTTCACTATAACTACATCGTTTTCAATATATTGAAGAAAGTTGAATTTCTTGAAGTTTTTGCCTGCACTTCAAGACTGCATGGCAGTTAATGTTGAAAAAAAATATTTTTGAAAAGAAAGCAAGGGGATTTAGTTTGAGAGTAACATCTCTCTTTCCATCTGGGATACATTTAAAATGCTGAATCATAGATTTGCTAGGTATTTTTCGAAATACCTCTATGTGTATGTGGCTTGATCTAAAATTCAGAATTGTCTGATGGAGAGAAGTGTGTGGTACAGCGTGGACATGTACTAAAGCTGTATTTTCTCTGCATACTCAGAGGTGTGTAATTAGCATGAAGACAGCCATTAACACATCCCATGTGCTGTGTCACCAAGTCATGCCTGATTATGTTGCAAAGTGAGATTAGTAAAATGAGCTTGAAGTTGTCCTCTCACTGCCATTTGATAGTAGGGAAAACAAATCCTTCCACTGCTAAAGCTGCAACTAATATTCAGTACTTAAGAAATTCAACTGATGCATTCATAATGAGCAGGATTTTGTGTAATTAAAATTTTAAATAAATCCCCAACATGAGCCCTGGCTTGGATTTCTTAATTTCAGATATGAAAGTACAGCTTTTGACAAAATAGGTTGAGGGGGTTGGGTTTCTTTTTTTCTTCTCTTTTCTTTCATCTGAAAGATTTTAAAAATCTCATTAGCATATTAAAAAAGAGCAGAAGATAAATTAAATGAAGACCAGGATTAAAAGACTCACTACTTTCTTCATGTCACCTTTATAGTTCTTTTGAGCTTCTGTCCCTGTGAGGTGGGTGTAAGTAACGTGGAGGTGGATGTTAGTGGGTGGTAAAGCTTTTGTGAGGCAGAAAGAAGCTGAGGATTAGAAAATTATTGGAGGCAGTTTCCATACAGATGAGGAGAATCAGTCAGTCTGTGAGAAGCCAAGAAAGAGGAGGAAGACAGTAGGAAACGGAATAAGTGGCACATTTCACTGGCAAAGAAAATGCCGATTTGTTTCAGCAGAAACGCTAAAAGCTGCCGTGGTTGCTGGAAGTTGCTGAAAGTTGCTGAAAACCCTGGAAGTTGCTCACTCAAAGCAACCTCACAGCTGCAGGCCCGGGTCCCTTCTTGTCTGCAGAAATCTTTAGGTCAACGTCAAAAATCCACCGAGTTCTCACGCCTCATTTCCAGCTGATTACACGGTGATTGCATCTCTTGTCCCTTGTCACAGGCAGGGTGGTGGAGGAGAAGAGGTAAATAATGGCAGGTTATTAAGGAGTTCCTGTAGATGTGAGGAAGCCCATGTTGCCACAGCCACACACCTGCTTTGCAGGTAGTTTAATCGCTTGTGGCTGCATCCCAGGTTAATGCAGGCTGGATTTATGTAAATATCAAGTGCTCTAGCAGGCAATTCTACTATGAAAAATCAGGGGCTGGGTGAAATAAGCTGGACAACAAAATATGGTCAGTACACTTGGATATTTAATCTCTTCATGCCTAAGTTCCTTGTCTCTAAAGTGAGAAATAATACTGCCATTGTACTTCAGTTCAGCACTATAGGTAACAGCTGGCAGATGCCTGTGATGCACAGAGACAAACACAGCAACGAGCCTCACAGAAGAAAAAAAATACATGTTAAAATGAACCCCTCTTAGAAGCAGTTTTAATAAAAAATATGCGCTCTTATATTTGGGACTATTTTCAAAGGGGCAAATAATTAAATAAGATTTATTAAAAAGCTCATAATCAAAATGCATGGGCTTTGATTCCGCCAGATCCCAACATTTTTTAAATTAAAAAAGCACAATGGTTTAACCTGGACAAAACTCTGGTTTTCCCTACTATGTTATTCTCAGAAACCCTTGAAACAGACATGTAAATGTTTTGATTCTATACATAAATATGTGTATGTGTGTTTACACGAGTGTTTATATGATTTGATGTGTATTTCAAAGTCAGCCTGAGTCAGGTGTTGTCCCAAACAACCCAAGTTTAACGAAGTTGCACACCCTGCTCAGAAGCCTCACCATGGTGGCCTTCAGACCACACCAGTGGCTGCCCCAAGCAAGGAGCCCAGCGAATGGGTGACCTAATGAGTGTTTGCAAAGTGTGTGTGACCACTGGAGAAGATGCAGTTGCATGGGTGTGAAGTGTCTGGAAAAGGATGGTTGTTTGCAGCACCTGCTTTCCTGTCAGAAAAACTTACTTACTGGGAAGTGAACCAGTCCCTGTCCTCCCTCCTTGGGATGTTCTCAGCATGCATTGGGATTCACAGGGATGAGAAAAGCTGATATTTGCACATTGTGTGCTTTACAGTAAATAAAAGTATGAGTGAGCCATCCAGGCTCCCAGTACAACACTGGGAAAGTGCTGAAAGGTGACACTTAACCTTTACCCTGAAGACCTGAGCAATGTTTATTCTTTTACAATGTGGTGGTGCTACTCACCCTCCATATATTCCCATGGGACAGGACTCTGCTTTCAACTCTCCCTCAGTGTGGGTTGCTGCCTCTGTTTTCACTATTTTCACCATAGCTGATCTAAAGGCTTCACTAGTTCAAATACAAAAGTTCCCTCAGAGAATGAGGAGCAATAGCAAAGCCCTTTCTCCTATGTGGGTGCCTCAGCTTTGCAGCTGCAGACTCAGATATGGGTTTCTGTATTCTTTACCTGTTGGAGATCTTTAACTCTTGGATCTAGCCTTCATCCTGCTCCTGAATTTTCTGTCAAGTCTTTGGAGTTGTACTGATGGTGGGGATCCATAGATTTACACCCTCATGTGAACAGGCATCCATTTCTCTCCCCATGGGCTGCATTGTCTCTGGTGCAGTAGGACAAGCCCAGAGTGGTACAGCTCCTTCCTGACTAAAATAGGGTTGTCCTTCTGTTTGTTGTCTGGAAACCAGTAAAACCTCTGTGGGTCTGTGCTGAGAACGGGTTTGGTCCTGCCTGCATGTAGAGAGGGTGTCCAGGGGATGCTCCTTCAGTACCTCTTGGAATCAAGAGAATTGTGCTCCGGGGCTGTGCATGGGCTGTAAAAGAAGCTGACAGTCTTGAGAGCGAGGCAGCTACTCCTCAGACATCAAAGGTAGAACAAAAGTGTCACATCTAAAGCAGTTTGCTGCATTTTTAGCAGGAAACCCGTCTCCCAGTCCAAATCTAGTCATGGTTTGGTTGGGGGCTTTTTCCATAAGAAAAGCACTGTGTGTTTATAAATTGCTCTTTGCCAAATTACTTGTTCTTAAAAAGAACTGCTCTGTAATAAGCTGCATCATTAAAAAGAAATTTTTCTGTGAGCAACAGAGCCTGGTTTCCTGCGGTTTGGTGCCTCATGGTGGGATTATGTTGCGTCTAATGAGGAGCACTCTGGCTGAAGCCTTTTCTCCTGTTCATAAAGACACCGTCTCATGTGGGTTCTCTGGTGTCTGTCATCCATTTGGGATCAAACTGCCATTGTTTAGGTTCTCTCCTATCTGTCAATGAAATACTGCCCACGTGGCAAGCTGTTCCTCCCTGGGGACATGGCAGGGTCATACTGCTCTACCCTGATGCCTCTTCTCTCAGAAACAGTTGAAAATGAAAGCATTTGAGAATTCCATCCCACAGTTCAATTTGACTGAAATTGGCCAACAGGCTAAAAGATAATTGAGAATCATACTGGACCGACACTACAATATAATAAACGTAATTTTATTAGGTAATCAGGCAATAAATGGTAGAAAGTAAACACTGGAGCAGATAAAACATGGAAAAACTGTTCATAAATATTTATTCAAGCATTTAAACACACTCAAGGTGACAATTTTTTGCCTGTTTTGCATTTCAATTTTAGCACTTCAATTCACAGCCATATGAATGACCAACAAAAGAATAAACACCCTGATAGCTACAGTCATACCTCAAAAGTAAATGTAAAATAATATTTCTCTCTGAGACTCTTTTTAAAAGTGACAGGGAATTATTAAACATTTCTTTCAAAACATTACAAATTTAGAATTTTGTTACAGGAATGTTGAACAATTCAGAAGCCAGATTTTGAAGATGGTTCTTACCAAGTCAAAGAATAAAAGTAAATCATGTGGTTTGTGTTGGGTTTCCAGACTTTTCAATAAGCCTGAACTGAACAAAGTTAGACCAGAAATGCTTTGTTGAAATGATTCACAGAAATATTTCAGAAATGTTAGTTGTGAAAGGAAATTCATAATTATGTGTGCACACACAAAAATTCACAGGTTTAGGAAAGAAGAAAGATATATTGTGTAAGTTTCTCATTGTAATTTATTTCTCCAGTTCCTGAGCCATAGAAACATGTTTGTCTTAAAATGATTTTTGAAGATATTTGTATTTTCTTACCTTGAATGCAGTTTAGATGGATGAACTACCATTGTTCTCCATGTTTCTCAGATTAGGGGAATGCATTTCTAAATTCAATTACATCCTCAGCGGAAATGGTTTCTCTGACTCTGGTAATCTTTGGAGAAGAATTATACACAGTCTATAAAGCTTCAAATTTCAAAACCTAATTTTGAATGTTAGTCAAGAGGTTAATTTAAGATTCATGTACCAAAAGGGGAGTTAAATAAAACTGATAGAAGGCTGGAACTTGTCGAGTGGTTGAGAGGTTTATCAGCATGTGAGTACGAGTTCATTAGTTTTAATTAGTATAATCACTAATGTTGCATTAACAGTTTGGTGAGAGAAAGTAATTGCTCACACCCACTGTATTAGATTGGGAGATTAGAATTCATTTTATGAGGCAATTAGCATTTCAGGGATTTTTTTTTAAAGGCTTTTATGATCTGCCATTGCAGTAGCCTCCTTCACCAAAAAGAGTTTAAATTAACCATAACTTTCATCCTAATGGAATGCAAAAATTATTGTAGAATTAAGTGTGAACCAGTAATCCCACTGAGATAAGCAGGCAGCTAAAGCCACAAACCTTGATTAGTTTATAATGACCTGTTTTATTTCCCAGACAATGATAGTCATTCATCTGTCCTCAATTCATTATCTTCTTGGAAAGTTTATATTCTTGAATTTTATACTGCAAAACAAATAAAACATGAGGAAGGGAAAAGTAGAACAGTTCTACTGAAGTAATAATTGTCAAAAAAAAAGCTGCAAGTTTCAATAGTAAGGCTTAACTAGTCAATTATTCTTCATATCAAATGCCAGAGGAAGAAGAAACAGCTCCCTTTGACATCCAGTGCCTTGGGAAGAGCCATGAATTTCATAGCAACAGAAATCACAACCCTGCTCTATCCATCATTCTTTGGCAGCTACCGACACAATGAGAAGGGATGGAATTGTCATCCTGGTGGGCAAGGAAGCCCTGGTCATCTGAGAGTTAGGACAGTTTACCCAAGAGATTTCCTTCCAAAACATCCTGTAAAGAATGTACAAGTTCTGGTGGGAAAAAGTGCTTACAGCGAGGCTCTAATGAAAGCTTTCACGGTACCCATAACAAGACAAGAAAACACATCCTTTGCAGCAAATCTACCACCCATTATGTGGGATTATGCTTGTCCCCGGAAAAAACAAATCTCTGCTCAAAAATCCCAAATCTCCTATGACTTGGATGTGGCATGGAGGACAACAACTGTTAAATGTTTGAACTCTAATGTAGTTCGTGCCATTTTGGGTACTTGTATTAAAATAATAGGATGTGGGGCAGTTTTTAGGAAATTACATTAATCTTCCTAGGACACATGTCAAAGCAAAATGTACATGTATATGTACATACTGCTATGAGGGACATTCATGGATATAAGAGATGTACCCATATAAGAGGAGTTCAAAGAGAAAAAGTGTTTAAACAGCTAAAATTTAGGCACAACTAGGCAGACTGGATCTCAGCCACTCTGACATCAGCTGGTGTCACCTTCAGAAGCTGAACTACTCCAGCTGAGATCTGAATCCTGTACTCCAAGGGCTGCCTCCCTCTACAGTCTGCAGAGGCAGTCCCAGGTAACCAGGATTCCATCTTGGTTGGGTGAAGTAAATGCTTAAAATTGGGTAAGATGAATCATGGCCAGCATGCCTGTGCCTTAGGGTCTGTCCATGCATTCAGTTACTGCAGAGAGACATTACTCTTCCTGAATATCATTACATGTAAATACACTTTTGGCTGGGTCAGACTTATTTCTCTTCAACAACATCCACCTGGGAGAGGCAGAGCAGTTTGTTTTTAGTCC
Source organism: Notiomystis cincta (assembly GCA_013398075.1). NCBI lineage: Eukaryota > Metazoa > Chordata > Aves > Passeriformes > Notiomystidae > Notiomystis > Notiomystis cincta. Next base: position 196,168 of record VZRX01012804.1, read on the forward strand.
TCATGTGGAATTCTTCTGCAAGAGTTGTTGCCTTTTTTGTGAGCTACCCTAATCCAAATTTCTTTTAGTATAAAAACACCCTAAATTTGCCATCCAATCACCTTTGAGAGCAATTTAAGATTTATGGTGGTAAGGGCAACAATTAGGCACAAATACATTGACCAAAAAAAATAGTGACAGTATCATATACAACAAAAAATGACATTTATTTCACAAATTATGGATGCAATAAAGCCTATTGTTCCAGGAAAATTGCCTGTATTTGCCCGTATGTTTCATTAAAGAACAATAACACCATACATATTTCATTCCCTTGTTCTGAGCAGCAAGAGTCTTAACTACATAAAATGCCCCATGCTGTCCTTGCTTTGTTGGGTTGTTTTTTCCTTTTAATCAGATTTTTCCCCCTGAACTAATGAAATCACTCTTTAAACACATACATCATTTTCATTTGAAGTGACGTACCGTGACTCAGACCGTTTGTCTGCTCTCCTGGAGAACAAGGCGACTGCCATCTCCTTCTGCTGTGCAGATCCAGGTCGGGACTGCCTCTGATGCCCACTGTGCTGAGTTCTCTGCACTCCCACTGGTGCTGCCTTGGGTGGAGTACGGGTGACTGATGTCTGTGGGGTCTGCACCTCGCATCTCTGCACTGGTTTCTGCTCTCACACCTGGTTTCTCTCTCCCCGCAGTATGCACCGACCCGCTGTGCAGCTGTGCAGGCCTCCACGGAGCAAGGCATCCTTCCTCCCTGCCATCACCACGAAGCCGTGCACGACCCCCAGCTGGTTCCCTGCACGTGCCCGCTCTTCTCCTGCCCCTGGGAAGGGCACCTGGAGGTGGTGGTGTCCCACCTGAGGCAGACCCACCGCATCAACATCCTTCAGGGCGCAGAGATTGTCTTCCTGGCCACGGACATGCACCTGCCCGCGCCCACGGACTGGATCATCATGCACTCTTGCCTCGGCCACCAGTTTTTGCTGGTCCTCAGGAAGCAGGAGAAGCACGAGGGCCACCCCCAGTTCTTTGCCACGATGATGCTGATCGGCACGCCCACCCAGGCCGACAACTTCACCTACCGGCTGGAGCTCAACAGGAACCAGAGGCGCCTCAAGTGGGAGGCGACCCCCAGGTCGATACTGGAGTGCGTGGACTCTGTCATTTCGGACGGGGATTGCCTCGTGCTGAACACTTCCCTGGCTCAGCTCTTTTCTGACAACGGAAGCCTAGCGATAGGAATTGCAATATCCACCAGCAAAGTTCACAGCTCCGAAGCTGAAATGTGAGGGGGAGGAGGAAGAGAGGAGAAAGACAAACAGCAACAACAATGGTGCTCTAGCTGCCTTCTGAGAGCCAGAACTCGCAGACTTTTTTTGGGGGGGGTCTCAGGTCTTTTATGGTATTTAGTACTCATCCACAGTGGGCATTATGTAAACATCCCGTGGTTACGGTCCCTGTGTCATGTATTTACCGTTTTGCTAATACAATTTTATGAGAAATTTTAAAGAGGCTAATCAATTTATTGTCGCCCTCCAGCAGCACCGCAAACAACACTTGTTAATGAGAAGTGTGCCCAGGGTGACTCGCAGAAACCTTTGGCCTGACCATGCTATGCAAATATGTTTCCTTCACTGCCTGCCTAATGGACCACAGGCCCCTGTGCCTGATGAAATGTCAGGCATTCCACTACGGGACAAGAGCACCCAGGTTTCCATATTAGCAATAGAGATTTAAATCCTATATTTTGGGCACAGCCAAGCCCTGTGGGAGCTGGCAGTTTCAGAGCTCCCTTCAGCTTCTGAGGAAACAACTTTATCACCCAAACAGTGAAAGCTTAGAAGAAACAGTCACCCCCTCTGCTGAGCAGAGGCCTGGGAAGCCTCACCCTGCATTAAATCAGGAATGACAGCTAGTGGGTGGTCACTGTGAGCATGGTTAAATCTCACTCTTGCATTACAAACAGCAGGGAGAGGTTGCTAGATGGTCTGGCCATAGGATGGATATGACCATACCCAGATATTGGGGCCCTCATCTTTTTAGCTGCTATTTCCTTAAGCATTCAAAAAGACATTTTCAGAAAATAAAGCATAAGAAGGGTCCTAAGCTGGGCACTGGTCTTGCTATTGAATTCTATGCCAGTTAGACCCTCAGTTTGTGCTGCTAGATATTGATTTAAAGCAATATAGACAGAATGTCTGTTTGCAAATTGGTTGTGAGATTTGAAATGCACTCGTTTGACAAAAACAAACCTCAGTGTTTTTTCCCTTCCATACACCTTGCGGGGTGGGGGTTGGTGAGGAGTGATTGCCACTTCCTTCTCCTGAGGGTGTTTCACAAACAGTGATGGTCATGAAAAGACACAGGATTCTCTTAGAGATGGATGGTTCCTTGGGGGAAGAGATGGAGGCAGGTGCTGGCCATCTCCTGTCACTCATTCCCACTGCAGTCAGGCCTGTTTCCTCCATGGCCAACAGCAGCAGTGAAATCCCACTGCAGCAGATGACGTGCTGAAGGAGGGGGCTCAACAGATAGCGTGACACATGAGAAGCATGGGAAACTGTCTTTTCCTGTTTTCCCTTCTGCCTGTGTGTGTCTGTGCTCTGGCTGCTCCTGAATGCTTTTCCAAGAAACAGCTGGTGGGTTGGGTCAGATAGTAGCTAGAGAGACTGAGGCTCATAGCTTGGGTCCCTTGGAAAACCAAGGAAGGGGGGCAAACAAGCTAAGAACAGTCCTTCAGTGTTTCAAAATGCACCTCACTCTAGCTTTGGGTAGGCAAGAACACTGATGCTGATCTCTCCCACCCGTTGCTCTCCTGAGAATTACTATAAATGATGCATGAAGCAAAATGAATTGCAGTTTTCCTGAGATGAATGCCATGCAGGTAAATGTCTTCTGAGGCAGAGATGCACCTCTCCTCCTTACCTGGACTTTCACAGCAGGTCAGAGAAGGGCGAGGGTCTCTTCAACAGGCTGCTCATGGCCACACCAGCTGAGATCTGAGGAAGGCTCACTCCCTGCAAGAATGCACTGGAGCACAGCTTCCCAGCTCTGCCACCTCTGAATTTAGGGGGCCGAGGGTGGCGTACTGATTTCCAGCACTTCATTGGAACAGGCAGGCTTCAGAGTGGCTGGCTTTTTCCCTGCCATGTTAAATATTCAGGACCAGCAAATGCTGCCCTTTCCCTAAATGATAGCAATAAATAAATCATTGGTGTTTTTGTGGACTGGAACTGGCTTCTCCAGCTCCTCTAACAATTATTCTGCTGCTGAATTAAAACAAAGCAAAAGCAATAAAACCTCAATAAAAGCAATTCCTCTAGCTTAAACTTCCTGAGCTCTTTGTACACTGGGGTAGAGACCAAATGTAATGATGCTTTTGTCGCCTGACCACAAGTTCTAAGGGGAGGTATATTCCTTAGTTATTCTTTTTTTCAGTCTATTTATTTCTTGTTAGCTGGCACTTTTTTTTTTCTTGGAATATTTACTGGATAGATACCTACTATTTCTTGGAAATGCAGGTATTCTGGGGCATGGTCCTTGCCAAATACACAAACCTGTGTATCTCTGGCAGGATGAGTGTGACAGTACCAGCTCTCTGGAATGGGTATCTCCATCTCTTGCCAGCACCCTAGTTTTGAAGGAGGCATAGTGCAGATGTGACCTCCCCAACATAACCTTCCTCACATCCCATGTGTTCTTCTCCCAGAGCTTTCTTGTGACCACACCAACAGTTCAGCTTTTCCATTTCCCTTTCAGTCTTTTCCCCTCACCTGATAGCTGTCCTTCTCAGCCCATTCTCAAGCCCTCAGCTGTGGTTTCAGCCTTTGACTTGCAGAGCCCATGGCACTTCTTGCCTTCTCACACTTGTGCCATTGTTTAAATTGTTCTCACTGCTTTCTGAAGCCAACCAAGTAACCTCCTATATCCCCTTTCTCCACATCTGCAAAGACCCAGCTCTGGCAGGGATTTCAGAAATCCAGATACATTGGAGTACTGATGAAAATCTGTCGAGTAAGACTCCCAGTAAAGAAAAGGAAGACATATTTTGGGAAGAAATGAGACACGGTGGTCTAAATCCAGCTTTCAAACGCGTCTCAACATGAAGCGCAAATGTTTCAAGGTATATTTAAGGACTTTCTACCATAGAAGACATTCTAATTCTGTTATAATTCAAAGCCTATGAGCAACCTTATACTGCCATAAAGCAAAGGTGAAGCAAATATTCTGCATGGTAGGACATAAATCCTAAAATACTGGCAAGTATGCTCAACAACGAAATTCAGTTTGCATGCATTCTCTCAGTGCTCATGATATAACACTTTTTACAGCTCTGCTTATGGTTGAAAGGCAGCTGAAGCTTGGCTTCCTAAATTTGATCTGAAATCAGAGCTTCTAAAACTAATTTTGTACTCTAATATTTTTCATCTTTATAATGCATTAAATCTGAATTCCTGCCTTCCTGTGAAGAATACAGCCTTACATCTCTTCGAAGTAAGAAAGTACCCTTCATATGGTGCAGGAGAAAATGAGGTCCTTCAAAATTGCTATGCAGCTGTTGCAAAATTCTGTTTTCTTACCTATCTGAGAGTAGTGTTTCCTCTTTGTTTTGGTGGGGTTTCTGTCGTTTTTTGGTTTTTTACATAGACAAAATATTGGCTTTGGGTTTGGGGTTTTATTTTTAGGATTTTTATATATCTCTGTTCACAGATGGATTTTCTTGTGCTTAGTTTAGTAAATCACAACAATAATTTCATCAGGCTGAGACAGATGGATCGCTACCAGACCCACTAGAAAACCTACTTTGGTTCTTCTGCACTATCCATCAGACACTGTGTGAATGTAAATGTCAGATCTGCAGTAAAACAGCATTAGTGCTTTCAGCTCAATCCCATTATGAATTAAGCTCACATCATATATCCATGACTCCTTATAAATCAGGTGAAACATCCTGAGTCTCATCATCTTGAGGATGACAGAGGACCTTGTTGTGCCAGTGCTGGCTTGTAAGGCTTGTTGAGAAGCAGGGCAGTAGTCTTCTTCTCTCTGGGCTTGATATCCCACCCTCTGTTTCATACCATCCCTTATGAATACAGGCCAGTGAACTACTGAAGGAACAAGAGGTGGTAAATTCTGGACAAGTTAGGGTTGTGGCAAAATGAGTCACAATAAATTGCTGGATGCTACTGCACAGCTCTCTCTTTTGTGCATCAGAGGAACTAAATCCAACTGACAGTACTGTAGTATAGGTGATTTATTTGTTTTTCCAGCCCAACACACACCCAAAAACCACTTTGATTGGAGAAGAGCCTGTCAGAACAGACTCAGATGTGCTTCTTCTGCAATTCAATCACAAACACCATCTCATGTGGAAGAGCTGCGATTTTGAACAGTTCAGACACAAGCATAAGTTTTTAATATTTTTTTTTTAATCCAATAAACTCTCACACCATCAGAGTGAAGGGCAGAAAACAAAGATTGCCATGTGTCATCACCAGAACTGTTCACACAAAAATATGATTCATCTTCTGCAGGGATGAGCCTGCAGAAACAGAGAGGGTTTCACAGCAGGGTAGCACAGGGCAGCATCTGTGGGCTCAGGCGTGCACATAGAGCAGAGCTCATCCTCCAGACGGAAACTACTCAGCAGGAACCCCTCGGAGTGAGGTCACAGCCGGGCTGCCAGGAAAGCGATCAGACCTCCTGGGAGGGGCAAACAGCGGGAGTTAAGGCTCTGTGTAGAGACGTTTCTCTTCTCAGCACCTTCCACCTGGCTGCAGGGTCTCTCCTCCCCTGGGAGCCTTGTCTCTGGAGCAATGCAGCTGATCAGATCAGCTGGGTCTGCATGGGAATGGTCCTGCACAAGGATGCTGCATCTTGAGTGCAAACACCCAGCCCAGTCCTGCCCAGCTCCTTTGGGTTGGGTGGGTACCCAGATACCTGCAGCTGCTAATGATTCCTGCAGGTCTTGACACCTGCCAATTTTGCTGGTTTTCACCTGCATAGCTCCCACCAGGAGTACAGGAAAGTACTTGCTGAAAACCACACAAAAAAGCCTTTGGCAGAATATCACGTTAAACCTCTACCTCATGTGCCTGGCTAGGACTACAAGCACTCTTTCTTTCTCTCTCCACAGAGGCACAAGGCTAGTGCATAGCTTTCTTATCTCCCTTTGGGCTCTGCCACTCCAGAAAATACATGTGATCATCTTCAAGGGAAGGATGAGGACTAACTTGCACTGCAAAGATGGCTCTTCTCACAGTACTTTCACAAAAGGATGCCAGGCTCCAAGAACGAGACTAACAAACTGTAGTGGAAGGCAAATGGGAAACACCAATTGCAAAGCCTGCTGTCCTTCAACCAGAATGAGCTTTATGTCTTCCAGGTAGGGAAAAATCCTCCTGAGACACTGCCAATCTGAATACATCACTTAATCTTGTAGAAAGCTCCGGGACAGAGAGGTTCTTGCTGTTAGAAATTGCATCAAGTAACCTTATTGAAGATAAATGGCTTTGAACTTTCATAGCAACAGTGATGAAGTGCTTCAACATCCATGCAGTACAGACTGAAAAATCAGAGCTTTTAGACAAAGAAATAAACTTATTCAAATGCAAACGTGAGATTTAGGGCAGAGTTTCCAGGTGATCTTAAAAGCACAATTTTCTAATTGCTGAGACTGGATGTCTGCATAGCAAGAGATATTTCACTGCCAGCCAGGTCCTGTTGGCTTGAGTTCAAGAAAAACTCAGTTATTCTTTGTTTCTGTGCTGAGACCACTTTAACAAGTAAAGCAAACACTGCTTGTACAAAACAAGTCTGGAAAGGATCTTTGTCTTCAGATCAGGCTGCCTGGAGAGCAGACTGTGGGGAAAGCACTACATCTCCCACCCGTTCAAGGTGAATCCAGACTGGCAGGTACAGTCTATGCAGAAGTTTTCTTCATGTAGCAATCTCTGCTTCAGCCACTGAAGATAACAGCTGCCAAGCAGCTGGCTTGAAGACTGTGATGACTCTGAGACTGTTCTCTAAATATCTACTAATATCGACTTCTAGGCTGAGATGGTTTCAGGGCACGAGACAGCAAGGCTCCATGGAGGCTCTGCAAGGTTCCTTGGCATGAGTGCATGGAAGGGGTGCAGGCAAGCCTTAGTCTTTTCCTCTGCCTTTCACAGCAGGACCACTGGATACACCCACAGGGATCAGTCTGGGTCTCTCCTAACAAACTGTGGCAAACAGCTGGGCCACAGAACTGGATCCTACCACTCTAGAGTGGTTCAGTTTAACAGCAGCCAAAATCAATGCGAGATCCTCCCTTAGATTTGGGCATTAAAACAGGATCTGGCACATCACAGAAATATTAGGGCCATTTTATCATCATCAGATATTCCCTATTTCAGTATACAGGTTCATCTCTGGCTTCTGACAATGACAATAGACTACAAAACATGGCTAGATGCTACTGCAATTTCCACAGTAGAGTTCTGATCCAGAGACAGATCTCTGGAAACTACAGTAACATAAATGAACATATAACTGTATAATATACTAACATAAAATAATAACACAGTGAGAGCTGATAACATCTTTAAAAGTAGCAGCTGATATTGAAAGGGGTCATTACTTAAAGTGAGCTTCAGGAGAAGCCTGTGTTTTTGCCTAATTGAGATGTGGAAGGAGATATCCGGAAGAGTGACAGTCTCAGAGCTACCCTGATTACTTGAGGGAATGCAGAACAAAAAAATCAGCTACAAGAGTGCTGAGTGAAACAGAAATATATTGCTGTTGCCTCTGGGCAGCAGTTTCTTGTGGCATGTGTCCTTGGAAAAGGAATTCCAGTAGGCAGAGAGGGCTGAACTTTGGCATGTCACAGCTACTGCACTGTCACTTCCAGAGTTTTTGCTAAGAAATACTTAATCAGGACTGTAAAAAAAAAGAGTATTAAATATCTACTGGATGGTGTGACCAGTGTGAGAGCTGCCAAGGAGATTTATCCAGCTTCCTCTGGGTAAGCCTCCACGCAGCTCCTCTGCTGGATTGGCAGAAGACAGGGACAGCCCCAGGTATGAGGAGGACTGGCTGGATTCCTGGCAGACTGTAAATTGTTGTTGCAATTGTACAGTGACTGTGTGTGATAAACTCCCACGCTGAAAAGCAGTGACGATTAAACCTGGGCCCTCCAGCTGTGTATGTCTGCACTGGCTGATGCTGACAGCCAGGCTGTGGATTATGGCAAACTCATTGGCCTTGCAGCCTATTCTGCAGGACTGACATATGCTGGTGGTTGTGCATACACTGAGAAGTCACGTGGGAAAAGTATTTCTGCATGAGATATGTCCTTAGTGTACTGAGGGCAGGCACATAATCGTCCTGTCTGCGCTGGATCACAGCTCACCCACGCCTCCTGGTTGCTCCTCTCTCTGCTGGAAACCTGGGTGGACCAGAGCTGAATCATCAGCCATGGAGATCTCCAGGACTGAGGTCTGCAAAGAAGCACCACAGGGGTGTTCATCCTGGAGGGTCCATAGCTGTGCACAGAGAGAAACACTGAAGAGCTCTGACTCAAATACAGAGAAATCTTTGTATGTGAGCCGTAACATCGCATTTCCACATATCAGAGGATTTATTGCTGTAAAACTCGCTCATCTTCACTCAAATTGCAACCTAAGGGAAAGCCCTGATGTGACTTAGGAAGTTTCCATATGCAGTGGTGGTTGCTCTTCCCATTTGGCCTCGAAGGGTGGCAGGTGAGATAAGCCACACCCTGGGCTCTCAGTTCCTCAGTGACAGGACCCCTTTCCTCTATAGGCACATGTAGCTCTTCTCCAGACTTAGTGACACTCCCCTAGGTGCAGATTCACTGCAGAAACCCCCTCTGCACCATCTGGCCACGAGGTCAGGATGATTCTTCCCAGCCCACACCTGTAAAGCAGTTCTGTTCATGCTCCATTTGCTGTGAGCTCTGTGATCTGACTGCAGCACAAGCCAGCACGAGCATCAGAAACCACCCTGCCATAACAGTCCCAGAGCTTTGCCAGGTTAAGACACTTGCCATGGTGGGTCAGCTGCCCATCCTGGAGCTAAATTAACCCTACAGATTGCACCCATCCACAAGGCTGATATTCTGTCTAGAAAAAGAAATCCCATTCTCCTCCCCTGTTTGCCTTGAGCAGACACAACAGCTAGTTCTAGAGACAGGTCTGAACCATCGCAGCTAAGTTAGAAGCTAATATGCAGGTGAAAACTGGCAGTGGGACAAATGATACCAAAATTTAATTCAGGTACAAGGACTAGAGGACTTCATCAGCAACTCAAAACAAGAATGGAGAATGCTGATACTGATTATGGTAAATGGGGATTATGGTAACGAGTCCAAATGCAGAAGTGACAGGAAAAAGACACTCCCAGGTCAAGAGGTTTTTCTGGAGCAACCTTTACTTTTGGTGTTAATGCCCTGGCAGAAGGCTGAAACAGCTTGGCTTTTAGACCAGTCAGGTTGGGCAGCAGCCAAGAACAGCTTTTATTCATTACATGTAAACTCAGCAAATTGCTCAGGGAAGGGAGTCAATAAACATGGAGCCTCATGGCACAGTTTTTCCAGAGTGACCTTTCAAAGTATAATTACGTGTTAAAAGACCCGATGAGAGTTGTCTTTGATCAGAGAAGCACTAATCGAACTGGACTGGGGACTTATTTGTACTCAGGTGGGAGTGTGTCAGAAAAAGGCTGTGTAGTTAGACACTGCTTTTGGCTAGCTCCCACGTGGGGCTGTGATCAGGAGAGCTTCAAAAAGTTTTGGTCTCAAGCTCTCTGGGGAAAGAAAGAAATAACAGTGGTGATGCTGGGATGTATCTTCATTATCACTAAAATCCCTATGGCTTACTGCTCTCTTCTCACCCAGTGGTGATAACCACATTCAGATCGCTGCATCTAGGAGAGATTTTGATTGTGTTCATGGAGATGTATGATCCTGAGCACGATCCTCAGTCCCCCATAGCCTTCAGTCTGTGGCTCCAGCCCAGTGTCGTGGGGTGTGGGGTCACCACGCACCAGAAGAGCTGGCTATCCTCTCATTACCCCACCCCCACGCTTCTTCCCTGGCAAGCAGCCTTGCCCCTAACCCAAACACCCTACAAAACTATCCTTATTCCTCACTGGGAATAAGTAGCAATCTCACCCCCTTCCAATCCTTAAAGGCCCTCCCTTTAATTCCTTGAAAATGAACATTTTCCAGCTGAAAAAGCAAACCCAAACCACCTTTGTATTATGTCAACATAATTGCACAAGTATTCCTATCCCCAGAGGGTTAGGGGATCCTGGGTTTCTCTTCAGCCACATGTCATAACACCGTGTCATTTCCCAGGACAGACACGTTGAACCCTAAGGCAAACTAGCGCAGGGCATCGCAAATTGCGCAGCAGTCAGAAAAGCAGCAAGAGGCTGAGAGGCATCCTTCCAGTTTCTGTGAGTTAGAAAGAGGCATCAAGGAGTGCAAAAAGGAGAGCTTGGAGCTGGGCTGGCAAGATGAGCACCACTGGAACTTGGCAGAGGACTATGGAGGAGACGGTTTTCTACTGCATGATTAATGACAGTTCAGGTCACTTAATCCAAATGCTTAGATTAACTTCTGAGACAAGGAAGTGTGTCCATCTGTGAGTATCAATGGCAGAATTGCAAAAGCCCATTTCTTCTTTCAAAATTCAAGCAATATCACTGTGCTACTCTGTCAAGAGAATGAGAAATTGAAACTTTTCTGTTTTTGGATGAACAGTGCAAGGCTGATCCTTACAGAATCACAGAATTGTTTAGGTTGGAAAAGACCTCTAAGATCATTGGGTCCTACCATTAGCCCAGCATTGCCAAGGCCACCACTAAACCATGTTCCTAACTGCCACATCTACACATCTTTTAAATACCTCCAGGGATGGGGGCTCAATCACTTTCAATGTTCAGTCTGTTCCAATGTTTTATCAGCCTTTCCATGAAGAAATTCTTCCTGATGCCCAATCTGAACTTCCCCTGGAGCAGCTTGAGGCTTTGTCCTCTTATCCTGTACCTGGTTGCCTGGGAGAAGAGATGGCCCCACCTGGCTCCACTCTCCTTTCAAGCAGTTGTAGAGAGCAATAAGCTCCCCTCTGAGCCTCCTTTTCTCTAGGCTGAAGAACCCCAGATCCCTTGGCCCCTCCTCATAAGAATTGTTTTCCAAACCCTTCCCCAGCTCTGTTGCCCTTCTCTGGACTCACTCCAGCACCTCAGTGTCATTCTTATAGTGAGAAATGAACACAGGATCTGAGGTGTGGCCTCACCAGTGCCAAGAGTAAGGGAACAATCACTGCTCTGGTCCTGCTGGCCACACTATTTCTGACCTGATCTAGCTCAGACTTGAAGACAAGCACAAATAACATGCCTGAACTCAGGTGAGGTATGCCAGATTGGAATTTAAGTAAAGAAAGCAGCATAGGAATAGATTATTTACTGTACAAATCCTAAGCACTGTTTTTCTGCACACATATTTTGACATATATTTGTATTTGTGTTCGTTCACGTGCCACTGTCCCCCCAAATATTTGACTTTGACTTAATGTGTTACATTGCATGAAGTGCTCTAATTTAACATGCATTGGTACCTCAGAGAGAATTTCTAAATCTGAGCCAACATATATAATCTTCTAGAAATCCTTATGATGATGTATTAGGTGAAAGAGCAGCAATAAACCTTTCTATTGGTATCTGTAAAACATTTCACGATGTGTGCCATGCAAATCCTGTTTGACATTCTCAGCTTGTATCACCTGCTTGCATTGGAGGGCTACTTTTATTAAGAGGGTGGTGCATCATGAGACAGTTGAAATGAAATACTAGCTAGAAAAGAAAAATTGCCAAAATGCACTGCCTGCTAAAGCTTGTCTTACAATTTGTTTGCTACGTTTAATCTTCTACAGTCACAATTGGTTTGAAGAGAAAAGTGTCACCATCACCAAAGGCAAAACAGAGATCCTTGTACTCCCTGCTTGGGCTGTCCCCAGTGCCCTCATGAGCTGGATTCAGCACCACCTGCACTTGGTGGCAGGAGCTCGAAAATCCACATAGGAATCAGAGTTTTGGACCTGTGTCTATCCCAAAGTTCATCCTGTGGGGAAACAAAGAAAGGGGCTCTTACCATTTTCTAATCTTCCTGGCATTTCATCAAATGGAAACAACATGAATCTGCTCCTCGCTTCTTGCAGGCTTTGGGCATTGATTTTTGTCTGTCTGGATTTTTTCTTCTGGACAATTAACAGGGAATATACTTTAGCATTACCACATAAGTTATCAAGGACCTTCATACTTTAATTACTTAATTTCAGATTGGTTATTTGCAAAATCAGATTTGGGCAGGATCTCTAACCCTATTGCCTGTCAATTCCTTTTAACATCATTTATTTTTTCTTTTCTTTCTTATTGCCAAAACCTGTTTCAGGCACTCATGAAGCTTGATAGGAATTGCCTTGAAAAGAGCTGAGTGATCAAAACTGACCAGACGTGCAAGATGAATATTCATGGTTTATTGAGGCAACCTCCATCCTCTTTTCAGAGCAGGATACCTTCAGCTGACCTGTTGTCTCCCATACAAATTACTGCCTCATTACCATTCATTCCTAACTTAGCTGCAAGGGACATCGAACTCATGTTGAATAATTCAGAAAAAAAGTGAAAGGGAACTGTACCTGATCCAGAGTGGAGGCACCTGAAATTCCCTGCTGTATCTGCAAATGGAAGTGGACTTGAGGGGACTACAAGAACCAGCTTCTTGGACATGAAGCATGGGTGTTAGCCCTTGATTTCAGACATGTGGAAGATATGTGCCTGCATTTCCACAGGTCACCAACAATTTCCCTTGTGGAGGGTGGAGGTAGGGCACTTTGAGGATGTGATCCGTTTCAGGTATTTAGACATCGACTTCAGGAGACAAGGAATGAAATCCTTACACTGCTCACAACCTCCTACATCAACCTGCACTCTTTTGGGCTCAAATCTCCAGGAAAACCAGACTGAAACCTATCCCAAATACCACGGACTAGGAGCAAAGGGTACTTTGTGCTTGCACTCCTCCCACATGTTAAAATTGCCAAGGAAGATCATTCATTTGCCAGCTGGCAATAACAAAAGGTTACCAAAGGAGTATCCTGGGCTGTGGGTCAGCACGGGGCTCCAGTTCAGCAGCAAACAGAGAATTTGATTTTCATTGTCCTTGTTTCTCTGGCCTGACAGAGCAATCCTAGCCTTTCTGTCACCAAAGTTCAAACAGGAGAGCTCTACCTCTTTCAGGATTAACAGTTTTCTTCACAACAGACACACAAAAAATTTCTGATGATGGAGGAAGGAGATGTGACAGGTGATTTTCCTCCATTTACCCATGAACAAGTACACTGGTGGTTGCAGAGCAGCCACTGGTTTGCAGAGAAGTCAGTTGTGCCTTAAAACCCAAGGCAGGAAGGGGCAGAGTGCCTTTTGTGGACCAAAATGATGTCTGGGGAAGGCACTGTGGCAACTCCTTTAATACAGCCAGATTTCATGTGCAGCAAGAAGAGGGGCTAAAAATAGAGCAAGATGCTAATGAGGGCCTGGCGCACACCATCTGCACAATGAGATGATGATTCTTTCTGAAAATGCAATAATTTAAGGGGTTGTTTCATTTTGTTTCTTTCTGCTGCTGCAAAATGTTCAGAAACACGAGGCTGTTTGGGTCTTCAATTTTTTCTCCTTAATCTTAGGAAAATGAAATTGTAATGGACAAAGAAGAAAACAACTAGAAGCACGAGTTGCTTTATTTTTCCCGAGGCTGCTCACACGTGATCAGCAAACAAAGTGGGTCAGAGCAAGCTTTCATAACACTTCAGGTGGATTTCCACACAGCCCAAGATGGAGGTTCAGATATTTTTTACAAAAAAGGTCTTTTTCTCCCAATTTGTTGCCTCTTTTGCAGGCACTACTGGGAGCTCCCTGTCTTCATCTTGGTCATCTCTACACCCAAAAGCCACCTGGCAGCTCCAGGTTAGCCTGGGACCCTTGCTTTTGTGGCACACCACTGATTCCTTGTCTGCCCATTTGGCTCACACACATCTGTTCCCTGGGGATGGGCATCTCACCACCCTGGGAGGGAGTCAAGGCAGAGGGAATGACTTGCTCTCATCTGTGGGCACGGCAAAGCCCAAATCCAGGCTGGGATGCAGCTTCTGGTGGTGAGGCTGAGCCATCCCCAGCTCTGGTGTGCCCAGGTAAAAATTGCCCACTGGTTTGGGCATGATAAGGACATTGAATGATGCAGGCCTGTGTAAACTACACCTCTGAAGGAAACAAGGCTGAAAATCAGAGCAGGAAGGTAAGTGCTGAGGAAACACATCTTTTTTCTTCCTGTCAGACATAGCCAACTACCTGCCTGTCAGCAGTCTATGCTGGTGGACCATAAAAGCATGCAGCAGGTCAGGAACTATTTTCTGTGCTCTCTGGCACAGGCACACTCATCTCACACACTCACTCATCTTCCTTATTTGTAGGAATAATTGCTACTCTGGGAGGGAACAAAACAGGTATTGTCTCTTAATGCTCCCGCTAAACAGAGCACACAGATGGTAATTAATGCATCATAGCACGACTAAATTGTAAGGAGAAATTGCTGCAACAGGAACTCACCCCAAGAACAGCAGGATTCAGATTAGTGTTCATTTCAAGATCAACTGCTTCTTCTTTCCTTGAAGAGCCAGGGACCAACTATTCCACATTATGAAAGATTTATTTGTCTGCTTTCGTGAGTTTCATGTCACAATGGAGCTTTGTTATCTTTAATAGATTCATGTACTCCTTCCCTAGTGCTTTGTCAAATAATAATACTTACAAGGCAATAAAAGGGAAAAGAAAACACAAAGTAAAGAACCACCCCCTGTACCATAAGTCCTGGGTAGGTGAATGTGGCGTGTATTTGTGTGTGTGTGTGTGTGTAGGAGAGAGGTTGTTTATTGCACCGTCCAGCGCAGAATTAAATAATTTATGTACCATCTACATGCAAATGTATCCTTCATTTAGGTAATAAACTGCACCCTTGTATAATTTACCCAAACAAAGGAGCTGCGAGGACACCGCCACTAATCTTCAAAAATCAACTGTGCCTTTTCAAAAGGGATTTTTGTCTTTCTGTGAATTGATCAAACTTGACAAGTAATTTCAACCTAATGTTCACGGCTATCCTCCTCTCTCCTCACCATCTGTAGGTGAGAAATCCTATTTTCTGGAAGTGACAGGGTAATGCAGGAGGCTGCAGACATCTGTAAAAAAAAAAAAAAAATTGGTTTTCCCAGAGCTACAGGCAAACCAAGAGTGGATTCAGGAAGGCTATGAGTGGGTTTTAACAAATGATAAATTCTTTATGCCTGCAACTGCCCAGATGGAGTCACGTATTTTAAGCCACAAGGTTTAATGAGAGCATCTGAGAGATTAAAACATCTCTGTATTTCAAATACTATAGTAAAAATTCTTCACTGGAATAGCCTTGGTCTTGTTAACAAATAAAGACTCTCAGAAGAAATTAATTCTGCAAACTTATTGCATCAATGAAAACTACATTATAGACAAAGAGACTGAGTGCAAACTCAGTTTGCTTCCAGATTTGTTTATAAAAATATCAGCTTTGACTGAAAGCTGATCAGTCCTACATCAAGCAGTAGAGGTGAAACAGGAAAAAGATGAATTATCAAGCTGGCAGGATCACTGACACGGCCAAGATTAATCCAAAACAATTACAAGAGAGTCTTGTGCAAATTTTGGTGTTTTCTCACAGGAAGAACAGTACCAGATTTAGGGCCATTTTTGGCTGTATCAGGACACTTCAGGGAATACAGAGCAGCCCACATGCACCAGTAGGTGGAGATTCCTGTATCCCTAGGCCGATTCTTGTATCCAACCTCAAACATAAGCACATCTGTGTGTAATCCATATAAATAAACCAATGCTGAGGGAGTAATTATTTTCTTTTTACTATGCACGTGCTTCCTCCCTTTCTGGATCACTGATGCTCCTGAGAAATCATTCAGGGCTATTTTCCCTAGCAAGTAGGAGGTCTTCATGTGGTACATCAGATGCCCTCACACCCAGCTCAAAGTGAAAATGTCTTATTCACCATGCCTCAATTTATATAAGTGGAGCCATGAGTTTCCTGAGCTGCTGGGTCCTGCTGCATGTGTCTCACCTCCAAAAGGCTAAAGCCAGCTCTTCCTCATGCACAGTCCCCACACAGAGATGTTTCCTACATCCTCCTCTCTTCATCCCTCTTCTGGGGATACTTATTGGCATTTTTGGGACAGACCTGCCAAGAGAAGCTGAAGTGCTCATGAGTAGGAGTAGGAAGTGGTGGCCAGCAGAGGTGAGTTAAGGCTCAGGGCCAGCTGAAGGTCAGGTTAAAGCACCTGGCTGGACAAGGCACGGGGGGGCTGGAGGGTGGCAATGAACTTTGGTGTCACAATAACTTTTGAAGTTCTGAAATCTGCTTTAATTTCCCCATTAGAAGAAATCCCATAGCTTCTGATGGGTTTCGCAGAAGAGGATTATGTCAAAGCAGATTGAAAAGGTCCCTTGGAAGATTGAAAAGGTCACTGTTTTCTGGTCTTTCTGTATTTCTCCCCCTTTGTTTCCCTCCCTCAAGGATTTAACCAGACAGTCCACCTCAAACTTCACTAAAAGAGAATGGGAAAACAGTCAAAATCAATACATGATCACAAAATGACTTCTTCGGAAAAAAATTATGGAAGCTAGTAAAAAACGCATTTTTTGGATTAAAAAGAAAAAAATCTCTGCCACTAGCCTAAATGCATTTTCCCAGCCATCCCAGCTGAAAGAGAAATTAAGCTTCTTTCTGTTGTCAGGTACATGGACACTATGTTAGCTTGTCTACCAAGAGAGTTATCTTCATCTCAAGGTCTGGCCATTGCTGGATAATGCAGGTCATTGGTTTTTCTGATTGCACAGGCAAGAGCTGATCCCTTAGATTTGCCCTGTGAGGGTGCTGGCAGCAATGAAGTCACTGGAGCAGGGGCAGACTGGCCATGCAAAGACAGACACGAGATTGAGTTTGGTCACAGAACTCAGTAGATTGGATTTCTGAGGCAGGAAAATGCCAGGTATGTTTGCTGCTACTTCAGTAAGGGGGATGAGATTTCACTTTCATTTTGTGTAAATAAATAGCTGTTTGCCGAAATACATCGGCCTCTACTAAAAATATTACAACTGCACATCAAACAAAACAAAGCATTCATAATAATTCATCAATTTCTTGAATCATATGGTCCTGAAGAATACAAATATTTTTTTTCCCATAAGCCTTTGGGCTTCCTGAGGTTGTGGGCTTAAATTCCTTGTGAGATCAGAGACATTCCTCTCCTCTCCTCTCCTCTCCTCTCCTCTCCGAACCTCTCCGAACCGCTCCGAACCTCCCTGAACCTCTCC
>VZRX01012804.1:213725-301216 GCA_013398075.1 Notiomystis cincta
CCTCTCTGAACCTCTCCTCTCCTCTCTCAATCATCCATCAAATCAGGCAGGACTGGACCTGCTGTTCTCACCATCAGCAGAAAAAGGTTTATTAAGTTCTCCAGATCATTTGGGTTACTGAAGGGAGCAGGGCAAGAGCTCAATGACAACAAAACCTTCATTTCTCTCTGAAAGGAGAGGCAGCAGCCTAAGTTACTGCCAATTTTCACAAAGCCATAAAAGTCCAGCAGTATCAGTAAGATAGGATTCAGTCCACGGCTCCTCATTATTCAAAGGGATGGGAGGATATGGAGACGCCAGAGTAATCTGGAGCAGACAATGAAAGTTGTCAAGTCTCCTCTGATTAAAACTGCAAATCCTACCACCCTAACCCTAATCCTTCCCTGTGGAAAGGGGAGATTAGTCTGGGTCCCAAAAAAAGATAACTATCTTTTCCTTAAGTTACGTGTTAAAATTCAATCTCCTCTCAGGAGACAGCAGGCATGGATATTGCTTTTTCTCTCCCCCTAATTAGAAAACCATAGGAAAGTAAACACTGCTGCTTGCACAGTGACTGCCATAGCAGAGCTCTGTGCTCTCTGATTGCTTCATTAGCACACTAAGACTACCCACACCACCAGGGAGGCCAACCATAAGTGTCTTTTTCCAGCCTTTGGAGGTTATATGGTATTTTGCAAGACATTGAAGCAATCCACAAACTTTTGCTTCCGTGTACACAGGTGTGAATCATCAGCAAGCAGGCATGTTGCCAGGGAAAATGCCAGCATGCCAGGGCACTTGAGCCCCTCTGCCTCCTTGGTACTCTGGTCATGAGGAGCAATTTTTTAATGGGATTATATCCTGCATTATCTGTATAACCAGGGGTGATCCTGATGTCTCTGATGCTCCCGATCCAGCCAAATTTTAACGTCCCTAAAAGCTGCCTTTAATGTCAGCGGGACAGGCCTCCAAGGCAGCTCTCAGCAGCGCTCTGAAGGGATGCAATTATGTGTTCTGGAACAAGGAGCTCACAGCCCAGAGCCTGAAATGGCCAATGTCCTGTGGAGACAGGGACAGAGGCAGCCCCACAACACAGCTGGCAGCAGGAGGGGAGAGCATTCAGAAGGGGCTCAGTGCTGGTACGTGGTGAAACACTCCCCTCCCTGGTGTCCTCTGCCATCCTTGGGTCCAGTGAGAGCCCTGTGCATTCTCTCCTGGCTGGCACCTTAGCAAGAGCAGGGGCAGGCGTGCAAGGCAGCTAACAGGGAGGGACCAGACAGAGCAGAGGGGCTTTGTCCATCTCCCACTGGTGTCAAAACTTGCACCTCACGGCACAGCATGTCCTTGAGGAATTTCCTTCACTCAGTTTTTCAAGCCACTGTGCTCACCAGTGCCTCCATATGGGGTTGCTAGCTTTCAGCAGGAAAAGGCCAGTTTGGGAGTATAAGGTGGAGCAGAGAAACACACCTGGAGGAGTGCAGTCACTACAGGGCAGGGGACTGCCTCTGTAGGGATCAGGAAGACCTGCTGAGGGGCACCACAATGAGCCTCTGCCTGTGAACAAACCCTCCACAAAGCCTGGAGAAGATGACAAAGTAGCAGCCTGCATTGATGTGACACTTTTTTTTTGTTAG
This sequence comes from Notiomystis cincta, assembly GCA_013398075.1. Taxonomy (NCBI): domain Eukaryota; kingdom Metazoa; phylum Chordata; class Aves; order Passeriformes; family Notiomystidae; genus Notiomystis; species Notiomystis cincta. Next base: position 215,339 of record VZRX01012804.1, read on the forward strand.
CCCAGCTGTGACTGTGCTCAAATGGAGACAATAATAAGTCTCCGTGGCTTGGTTTCCAAACCAAACACAGATGAGACCTTTGTGATCAACTGGAAACCCTGCTGATGTCTTTAAAGCATGTCCCTGAGAGGAATACAAAGCATTAGCAGTAATATTTATTTTTCACAGCATAACTGTGTTTTGAGAAGTAGAGGGCAATGCTCATTAGCAGCACAAATGTACCAACCTGTATTTTCAGGCTATTAATATGTTGGCTAGTGTTAATGGAAATATAATGGAATGAGATGCTTTTAAAAGTAAGGGATTTAGCAGAGTCAGGGAAAAAAACTCAAAGGAATTAATGAAATTTTAATGAGAAAATCAGCTTGCAGTAATTTTACAGGTAATGATTATTTCCTTGATTTTACTACCCTGAATAGCTTTGTCTTTGGTAGGATGCACTTGCAAGGTGTGCACATGAGGGCAGTGAATGATGCATTACTATGCATTATTATGCAGCTATGATTGTCCTGGGAAAGAAACATGGTTTGATGTACAAAAGATTGTCTACCTGGATGAAAGGCTAGAGCCTGACCACCCCCTTTCCACCAAAGAGCGAGGGAGGGATCTCGGACCTGCTTTGCCCATTGGCTGCTAGTGACACATCATATAATAATTCAGTTAATTCAGTATTTGGAGTCACCTACCTTCCTCCTTTGGAGCTGGAGCTGAGCCTCTTGGCATTGGCAGGGCACCCTGCCCTCCAGAAGCATTTTCTAATTAGGCACTCAGTAGAAACCCAGTAATACACAGGTTTTTCTTACTACATGTACACATACTCATGCCCACCTTATAGATGTTTTATCTTTGTGAGGAAGTGACCAGTGCTTTCACCCACCTCTGGGGCTTGCTAACATCACATCTGTCCATCAGTGAAGCTGTTCTGGAGGGATTGAGTGGTGCTAATTAGGCTAGAAGGGCCAGTGATTTGTTTCACCTAGCCTGAGGTGCCAACAGAGCAGTCATCTCTCTCAGCTCACTTTAACCATCTGTAGAGAGAAACAGGTGCATTCAGCACCTCACTGCTTTTGGACCTCTCCTTTGGGCTAGCAGAGGCCTTGCACCTTGAAGGTGCCTATTTGCCTTCACTGGGGATACCACTGACCATAAACGAGTTTGAAACCTCCACAGCAAACTTCCTGTTTGAACCCAGACAGACTTGGAGACTCCTCCCAAGAGCCTCCTGTAGTGAAGTCAGTATATAATACCTACGTCAGTCTTCTCTGCTGATGGCACCAGAAATGGCAGGGGTACAAAGAAAGAGCAAGGGAGACGGTGTTTCAGGGACAGATCATGATGGTTTCTATACTCAGTTCCAAGTCAGGTTGCTTGATCAGGCAGGAAAACATCTCCCCTGTCCCACAGAGACAGCATCACCACGACCCTCAGAACACATCTCACTAATCCTGCATGATTGGGAAACTCTCTGTGAGTAGTATGGTTAAAGCTGTGTGCATCTTAAAGGACATGGCCTCAAAGAGACACTGGGTGCTGTTCCTGGAGTCTGACATCTAGAATAGCCTCTCACACTTCACCAGCTCTGCAGAAATTATAGAGATAACTTCTTTCATAGGGCATATTGTCTCTGGTCTCCCATAAAGAGCTGGATCATGAGCCAGGGAAGAAACTCCCTGTGACAGAGACTTAAAACTCCGTGTGCCAGCTACTGCTGGTCCAAAATTCATAAATTTTTGGGAAAGGAAGGAACAAGTCTCCTAGTATGAGCCCCTCAACAAAATTAAGGTCCATGTGATTTCACTCAGTACTCTGACACTGAGCTCAAAACTTCTTGCTGAGCTATGGCATGCCCTTTAGGAGAACGTCCAGTCGCTTTCCAAGGTCACCAGTGAGAAAACAAGACTGATGGCATCCAGGAGGATTGTCACTTTTGGTGCCCTCTTTCTGAGTACTGGTCATGCTTTGCATAGAAAGTAAACTTCAGCCCTGTCAGACTGAAAGGATCTGTTACTTTTATGCTCAGTGTTCTGTCTCCACTTTTACTGCTCACTCAGATGAACAGTGTGTGAGCCTCCAGTGTGGGAGCTGTGTGCTTTGACAGGCTAAAGTCCAGGAAATGTTATTACCTGAGATTTTCTCTTTTTTTTTCCTATTTTTTTATGGTGTTTGTTTGTTTGTTTGTTTTGTTCTGGATTTAAAAAGATGAAAGTGAAAACTCAGAGCCCAACCTTCACGCCTGAACTTCAGTGACTGTAATACAGCAAGGTAGCTCTGACCATTTCAAAACTGTGCTACCCATGAAATCAAGTGGACACCTCTAACATTCAGAAGTCACTGGAGGGACCATTCATCATTTTATTTTTCCCAGTATATTTTCTCTGTCATTTGATTTTGAGGTTTTCTCTTTCCAACATACCATGAAATTTAAAATTAAAGACCTACTCTGAGGAGAAAGGAATGCAAGAAATATTACAATTTATCTAAGTTGCTAAAGAAGAAGTGAAAAATTCAGCAATGATTTTTTTGTCATCTGCCCTTAAAACTAGAGTATATTGCTCTGAAACATGTATAATACTGCAAGGAACCCTTAGTGCCATTTGCAGTGTTGCTTCAAGCTTGGCTGCTTGCAACTTAATTTCTCCAAGAGTTTCTACCTAAAAGCAAATTTCATATTAGGAAATGACACAGCAAACATGGATCACACAGAAACACTTTTCAGCATCAACAGTAGTATCAGTCCCAGAAGCACAGGAGAGCTCTTGCCTGTCCATCCAAATGGAGCCAAAAGGGATGAAGCAATGTGTGTCACTGACTCATGACCATTTTCTTGCTAGCTCTCCTTCAAGTTTTATATTAGTGAAATGTCATACCACAGAGTTTCATTTTAGTCCTTGTCACAGACAGTGCAAAAATAGTCACCTTTCTTTTTTATTTTTCACTTTCTAATTCACCAGCTGAATTTTCTGTGGACTGAATTTGTTTGCTTCAAATCCTGTTTCAGCAGAGTACACAAACAACAAAAAAACAGTGCTATTACTATTCAGGGGGTTATTAATAGAATGGCTTGTAAACACTTTTAGGGTGGAAAACTGTCTGTGCTAAAGCCATCCCTTCCTGTAGAGAAGGGAAACTAATGATAGTGTGGAACCTCTTAAATTTTTTGCCACCGTCAGCCTTTTTGTATGCAGAAAGCTGGACTTCGCAGCAGCAAATGTTTTAGCACAAGGAGTCAGAGATCTTTCATCCAGCTTTATAGTTTAAAATGTAGGTGTTTACATCTAAAGTAATTGCTGTGGCTTCCTTTATATCCAAGGAAATAAGTGCTCAGGGGGCTCTGCTGCAGGTCCCCAGTGCAGACAGAGGTGGTAGCAGACCCCCTGCATCCATGCTGGAGACCAGAGACATGATGGGTCCCCACAGCCTTCCTCAAGGGTAAGCCAATCTTTTCCTTAAAACTTGAGAACCACATATTTTTGGCTTTGAGCTCAAGTCATTGATTTCTTTCTTCAGTGAAAATAACGAAGTGGGTTTGCTGATAGTGGCGGCATTTCTTCCTTCATAATCCATTTGAAAGAGGCAGGTAGCACTACCAAGCTGTTCAGTTCATGGGATTTATTTGTGTTTTCAGCCCACTGTGAAACTTCAAAATGCCATGTAAGTGTTATTGGGACTGTGTTTTCAAGACTATCTGTTACCAGTCTTATTGCTTCATGCTTGAGCACAGTTATACTTTGTAAACATCAAACCCTGTCATCTTGTACAGGTATTATTTATTTATCTATTTATTCCTGGACACCTTTAAAGGGTCTGGAAATTTATTATATTGAATTCCATACATATGTTTGTGTGTGTGTGTGTGTGTGCATACACATGTATATGGCTTGTATATATTTTATATATTTATGTGCAAGAAGTTGGAATTATGTTTGAAATGGATGATCCAGAAAAATAATTAACCAAGCATGCACTGTGCCTCTTCACATTCGTTTTACCTCTGATACATGTATGTGCATGAGTGCCTTGTTTCCACTCTTGCTGCCTGCATTAGTGGCAACACAACCTGGTACAATAGACACGAGATGGTGAAGCTGTGGCACTGAGGAAGCAAGAGAGCTCGAATTACTGGAAGAATCCCAACTATAGTATTCCCTGGGGTATTTGCATGGCACACATATTGGTTAGCTTATTAAAAAGAGGGTCAGAGGCCAGGCAGAAAGGAAAGCTATGGCTGCAGATGAACAATCCCCCAGTGAACAAGGTCACCTCAAGCAATGCTCAAGCTCTGAGAGGCTGCAGTGCTGCAGTCCAAGCCCCAAGACTCATTTCCCAAGGCTGACTGCAGCAGGCAGCTAAGTCCCTTTCTGCAGACCAAGGAGTTGTCAGAGCCTGGATGTCTTCCAGGGCATATCAAGATGTAAGGTAAAATGGATAGGTCTTCAGACTGCTTTGCATGTGTTTAAATCCCTTTCCTGGAGACTGTTACTGGGGATAACTTTTATTAAAGCACTGTAAAAGAATAAACAGGCAGCTGCCTTTTGGTCTGTGCCTTCACCTCACCTCTCCCAGAGCAAGTGGTGCTGACTGTCCCTCTGTCATAACCATCAGGCTGGAAGGAAATCCTAGGGATGCCCACAGTTCCCTCCGTGTCCCTCTGCCTTTCTTTGCCTTCTTTGTCTCATGAAAACCATATGTTCCTGTCCAGAAAAGTAGTGGAGCAGCACAAAGGTGCTGTAGGGTGCTGCTGTGGTGGGACAGTCAGGGTCTACAGGGAAGGAGTGGATGAGGTAAAGTTTTGAAATCTGAGGGTTGACATGCCAGGAGGGTGCAAATCCTGGGAAAGGGGCTTGTCATCAGTTCCTTTGCCTAAATCCACACAAAATACTCCTCTGCGTACGTGCATCTCTCCTCACTCCCATTTATCCCAGCAAATAGCTGAAGATGGCAACAGTTCTTTCTGAGCTTGCTTTTCAATCCCAAGTGGAAAGACTGTGCAAATTGCAAGGCTGACCTTCTGAAAATGAGGCCTTGAGTTACCCCTCTCTTGTATTTAACTTGCAATTTACCATACGGAGGGAAGATAAATTAGATAGGTTAATTAGGAAGCCCTGGAATTCTGTTCATCATTGTGCTATGCAATCATGGATGCATCTTGCCTTTAGGACCCTGAATATGCTGACATGGAGCCTTTTCTGCATGCCAGCCTCGTGGCATCTCCATCACAATAAAGGAGAGGGAGGGGAAGATGGTTGGAGTAGCCAAGCAAAGCAGGAAAAACAACCAGCTAAATTGAGTGCTTTCTAATCTAATGCATTTAAGTCATACTCAATAAAGCTTGCCAACAGTCCCTGGCCTCTGTGCTGCAAAGTTCACAGAGGCATCCAATTAGAATAACATGTGTCTTCTAAAAATCCTCTTTTAAAAAGATTTTCATTCTGGATAGGGAACATGTAATGAATTGGAAATGTCCCTTTGGGAATGTGGGGTGAAGGGGGGCATTCAGCAAGCCCACCCAGTCCCAGAAGTCTGACTGCTTTCTGCTTGCTGCAAGATGGAAAACCCATCAGCTGCAGCAAGTTTTTTATTCCCTGCCAAAAATAAATAAATATAACAGAAATAGCCCTGATCAGTTTTTTATTCAAATACTTTCCTGAAATTATGGGATATCCAAGCCCAGTTTCAAATACCAGCAACAGCAGTGACATATCCAAGAGTCCCCAGGAACCTCATCCTTCAGAAGAGTGTCAACTTCAACATGTGTGTTACATGATTTAGGGTAACTTGTCCCAGGTAAGGCTTGTGAGGTTTAAGGGATGAGAGTGGACAAGGATTTGAGGAGAGATTAGGAGTATGGTGAGAAAATGGATAGCCACTGTGTCCTATCAAGCAGAGGGGCAGAGCCAAGCTGTGACCTGGGCTGTCAAGAGTAAGAGGTTTTTCTTTTTTTTAAAGACAAGTTAAATTTTGTGTCTGGATCTGGAAAACCAGACCACATGATATGTTGTGAAGAGTACAGATTGTGCAACAAATGCTTTGTCTGTGACTATATTTGCCTGGAGCAGCTTCGTGGATTGTGTGCATCCATGCTCTCTTTTTTTAATACTCCCTTGAAGAGCCTGAGCTTTTTCTACTTACACAATAGTTGGTGTCAGTGCCAGAAAAAGAGTATTTCCTGGGCAGCCTTGCCCAGTAAAATGCTCCAGCTCTGGAGATGTTCCCTAGCAGTGTCACTTGCTGCTTCTCCCACTGCCATCTTAGCGGAGCACGTCAGCCTGAACAACGTCATAAATGGAGTATAAATAAAATAACATAAATCCTGGGCAGGATTGTGTTGGTGTGTTATATTTCACACTGGTATTAGAGCCAAGAAACCCCTCAGAGTGTCTCAGACCACAGCTGAGCCAAGCTTTGCTGGCAGCAATGATGTTCAATGTACCTTCCCTCAATAACAGCCTGAGACTCCTGGTATCTTTGCAGCCTGGGAGTCTTAGAGGATGTATGATGGAGAAGCTGTTTCTGTCCAAGACATGCCTACAGGTGTGGAGAAGGAGAGGGATGTGTGGATATCCAAGAGAGATCCATGCTGGCCTTGACTGGACTCAATGACCTTAGGAGTCCTTTCTAACCTAAATGATTCTATGGTTCATAGCCCTTATCCAACAGCTTCCTGAATTGCTAAAATACAGCATAGCTTGGGCCCATTTAGAGATCCTTATGCACAGTCAAAGCTCTGGCTCTGGCCTAGCGGGGTGGGATAACCTCCCTTTTCTAATACAACTTCACCTGTGGGAGGTGATCAAATCTGCATGGCCTTCTGCTTCTCACCCAACACCCACACCACCCTAAAATCCATCTGATGATAAAAGCTTAGGATAGCTGAGAAAATGTACAGTCAAAACAGAATTTCTGTGTACTGGTACATGGGAAGAGCCTGTAATATCAGCCATATTCTTCAGTTGCGTCTGCAATCTCCATGACCTCACACTTTCTTTGGAAAACTGGACAGGAATGAGGACATAATTCATAATAGCTGATACCTGGAGGACCTTGGATTTGCAAAAACATGTAAACTGAGTAGTGAACCATTCTTGAAACTTGGTACCAGACTCTGCTTTTATTTGCTCTGATGAAAAGGTGTCAATGCAGCACTGGTTTTACCAGGAATTAGACTGCCAGCTTTAATGTGGCATATGGCATTTTGTTGTATCAACAATTAGGTATTTGCAGGCATGTCATTTTATGCCTAAGGCCAGCTTCTGCAAAGCAGGGAGGATTTGCACATATGGTGCAGATTTCTATAAAAAAGGAGCTTAGGTAATATAGCAGAGCACTGGAAGATTGTGCTCAAGTCTGATTATGCCACGAAGAATTGTAATTTCTCCTTGTTTGTTCCATCTTGGGGATGTACAGCAATGCGCTATCTCTAACCATTCCCTACAGGGTGCAACATAGAAAATAATTTTCCATTCTCTTTATGGAATTAAATTAGCACTGTTACAACTCCTCCTTCAGGACATTTAAGAATATATAAGGAACCTGTTTCTAATCTCCAGCTGACACACACACACAGCTTTATACTTCCAGTCTAAGTGAGATTTGCTCCAATCCCCAGTTGCTTCCTTGTCGAGTGCTCTTTTGCAGTGCATATGAAATCTCTGACTTTTAAAATAGTTAAAAATAGCTATGGGTTAAGAGCACTTGAACCTTCTCATAGTCTTTGAAGACTAATTTAGGAAACGTGACAGGGTTCATCATTCTGTTTCTGATCAGTGCAATCTATTAACAGCGTTGGCGGTGAAGTACTAGCTAGACCAGGGGAAAATGACTGCTCTCAAGTAAGCTGTTGAAATAAAAATATATTAAGCAAAAGGCTTGGACATAACTCAGTAAGGACCTTTATCAGCTGAAATGTTTTTGTGTTTTAAGTCAATTAATGAGCTATAATTATTAGTGATCTTGGAGATGGTGATCAGAGAAAGCATTTTGCATAATGCAAACAGAACAACACAAATGGAAGCCTTGTCTGTCTCAGTCAGACAAGGTCTCTTTTGTTATAATTAAATGTTATCACCTTCATTACTTCTTAAAACGTGCTTCACAATTTATACTTTGACATCCTCATACCACCACACCGTTGCTATTTATGGTACAGTCACATCTGCCTCAGCAATGGAGGTTTTGAAAATGTTTTGCCTGACTTTTAACAGATGGATGTTAATGGGATATTTATTTACAGAATAAAATTAAATTGAAACTGAATCTTAATGCACAATTTACATAATCAGCTTTGTTCAGAGCTGGTGAGCTGTTTTTCCAGCACTTGGGACCCTTCAGTCACAGCTGTATCAAAGAAACAGCCACTGAGAATGGAGATTAAACAATTTTCTAAAGCTAGAAGAATTGATGAGAATCTATTATTCCATATTAGAATCCCATAATTTCACCAGACACTGCCATAAGATCAAAGATATATGTTAGAGCTTTGGCATAGCCCACGATCAAAAGGAAGATGTTCAATTTGCATTTAGAAAACATTTCTGCCAATTATAGTTTTCTGATGATTCGAAAGTTTTGTGATTTTACCTTGTACACCAAAAGAAGTTTTCAAAAAATCTATGAAACCAGAGGCATAGGAAGGCTGAAAAACCAAAATATATGCATTTGCAACAAATTTGGAGAGATTTGCTGGTACTATTTGTGTGATCTTCCTATGACTGTCTGCCCTGCTGATGCTTAGCTCAGCTGGAGCTTTGCCACAGGCTTCAAGTGGCACAGGACAGAAGCCTCAGATGCAATGCTAAAAACATGCTTGGTGCCTAATTCCTAACCCTGAGACTGCATGAATGGCTATAGGGCTGCATGGGGTTGTTCTGACCCAAGTGCAGGACCCAGGATTATTCCATGTTAAACCTCACACAACTGGCCTCAGCCCATTGATGCAGCCTGTTCAGATCCTTCTGTGGAGCTGTCCTGTACTCCAGCACATCAACACTCCCAGTTGACTTGGTGTCCTTTTGTGTTTTGAGACAGGTGTCTGCCAAGAAAGGCAGGAGCCTCCCTTGGGATGAAAAATGTAAACCCTCTTCCCTCCGAATTAGTAGTATTTTGAAATTAGGGGGCTCTCAGGCAAAGATAGGGAATAGGAATAACAGATCTTTACTAAGTATTTATATGAGGCAAACAAGCAACAATTATAATGGTAACAACAAACCAGAACCAGAAACCCACTGAGAGCCTTCTCTCAGCTGTGGGCACTTTCCCCTCGGTGCAGTTCCAGTCCCAGCCGGCAGGGGCGCTGTGGCTCCGCTGGGCAGGGCAGGTGCGATGGTTCCCCCGCGGCTGCAGGGGGCGCTGTGGGGCAGCTCGGGGAGCAGACGCCAATGGCGGCTCGACCGCAGCGATCCCGGGGTGGTGGCTGAGATGTGCTGGAAACTCCGTGGCTGTAGCTGGGAATCTGGGACGCCTCAGCAGGCGGGGTGGGGGTGCAGGGCTGGTGCAGCTGGAACTTGGAGCGGTGACAAGGAAGCAGCGGGGGCCGAGGCAGCGATGACGGCACGGGCCGGTCGGGGCTGTGAGAGGCGGGCTCAGGATCTCGGTGTGCCCAGGTGCAAAGAGCTCCTCTCCCAGCGAGGTATCAACAGGGCACCAAGCCCAGCGGCCGCGGCAGGAGAAACAGGCCGGGCTGGACCGCGGTGGTACCAGCGAGTTCCCTTCCCCCGGCGCAGCTGCGCGCGTCTCCCTCCGAAAGCCGAGAGAAAGAGAGCCCGCAGCTGCCCCTGTCCCGGCTCTGACCAGCCCCAGCCCTCGCCCTGTCTCGGCCCCTTCCCGAGAAACCCCAGACAGGGAGGTGAGACCCAGATGCCTTCCGGGCTTGGCCACTTTTGTTGTTCTCCTTAAGTATCATTATTATCATTTCTTAACAGTCTTTATGGGGAAAATTCCCTAACAAAAGGAGACTAAAAACCCTCCACATGTCCTCTGCAAACTGACTGAAGGGCACTCTCTCCCTTTGTCCATATCATCAGTAAAGATACTAAACAGGACCAACCACAATGCTGAGCCCTGGGGACATCACTAGTGACTGGCCACCAAGTGGATGTGACATTCACCACCACTCTCTGGGCCTGGCCAGCCAACCAGTTTGCAACCCAGCACCCACCCAAGCCCCGAACAGCCAGTTTATCTAGGAGAATGTCGTGTAAAACTGTGTCAAAGGCTTCACTGAAGTCACAGCAGAAAACAGCCTTTCCCCTCAGCTATTAAGCAGGTCACCTTGTCACAGAAGGAGATCAGGTTGGTCTGGCTGGGCCTGATCCCCTGGTTATTCTGCATGTGTCACGTGATGACACTCAGGAGGATCTGCTCCATAACCTTTTCCAGTACCGTGGTCAGACTGACAGGCCCATAGTTCCCCAGACCCTCCTTACAGTTCACTGGAGGTTAGAGACTTGACTCCCAGTTAACCAGGACTGCTGGTAAATGATGAGGAGTGCCTTGGTGAGCATTTCCACCAGCTCCCTCAGGATCTCTGGGTGGATCCCAGTCGGCCTCACAAGCCTGCGTGTGTCCAAGTGATGGGCAGCTCACCGTCCATCCACTCTTGGATCACAGGGCTTCATTCTGCTCCCTGCTCCTGTCTTTCCACCTCAGAGGGCTGGGAACCCTAAGAACAACTGATCTTACTATTAAAGCCTGAGGCAAAGAAGGCATTAAGTACCTAAAATCTTTTCTTCATCCTTTGTCACAATGTTTCCTCCCACATCCACTTAAGGATCAAGATTCTCCTGAGCCTTCCTTTTGTTGCTGATGAATTTATAGAAACATTTTTTATAACAGTAACCATATTAAGTTCTATTTGGGACTTGACCCTTTTAATTTTCTCACTGCATAAGCTCACAACATGCTGATGTTCCTCCTGAGTTGCCTTATTGCCCCTTATTCCTGAAGTCATAAACTCCTTGGTTTTTTCCCCTTAGTTCCAAAACTCTTTGCCAAAGCTCTCTGTTCAGGCATTCATCATGTGATGTGAGCATCTCTCAGGCCTCCACCCTTCCCACCTAACCTTGGCCACTCCAGGCTCTCTGCAGCTGGCAGGGAAAGATCTGTACCCTCCAGCAATCCTGCCTACCTCCACCAGCTGCAGAAGTGACCTCAGGTGGCCATGGGGCTCAGTTACTGCTTTCATTTGAGTGTCTCCACCTAGGTGAGATGAATACCACTTTAGAAAATGTGGTGAAGTTTTAAAGCTGTCTGCTTTATCACCAGCCAACAGCCACTGTAAGAAAGAATTTCTTCATGAAAATTATCTTTATGATAACTTCATGAAACTAATCTTCTTTACACCTCACTGCAGGAATATTTTGAGCAGTCTGTGCCCAAATTAGATGTCAAAAAAAGAAGATGACTAGTCTTAGTTCAGCACAAAGGTTGAGTGAAAGATTTCCACCATATCCTGCATTTAAATGTTCACTTATGACTAGACTGGAACTGGCTGGGACCTGTCTGAGAAAGAACAAACTGGGCTGCTGAGAACACCAACAAACAGTCTGCACCACCGTGGAGAGCATTGCTTTTGGCCAGCACCACAGCTTTTGTAGCACGTCTTCAACTTAATGAAATCGCAAGCAAAACTCTGGGAAAACTGTCTTCAGCAATTAGGAGCAAGCCAGGGCTCAAAGAAGCTCATAACACTTTGGAAAAATTCCTAAATTGCAATTTAGGTGTGGGGGGATGTGGTGGGGCTGCTAAGATGAGTGCAAAAGGCCAAGGTGGGTGTTCTATGAAGACAGTACAAACCCAGATGTATTAGACTGTCTAGTAAGAAATGAGAACAGGAAAGTCAGAATTTCCACAGAGCCCAGCTAGAGGCAATAATCCAATTTACTGGGAAGTAAGATGTTGATGGTGACCTTGCCAAAAATCCAGCTTTCCAGAAATAGTACTGATAAATGACTAGTGCAAAAATAAGGATCTAATCAGCAACAATAAGGAGAGAGACAGAAAGTTTGTCTGTCTGTTTGTTTGTACCTTTGGGGATTAAGAGAGTTTGAATAGCACAGAGTCCTCTGCAAGATTAAGCACTGGGCAGTCATTTATGGGCATTGCCATGTCACTTGAGAGACTTGAGAAACCTTGAAGGAATGAGCAATTCAACTTCTCTGTGAGAGATGCCAAAACACATACACCAGGTATAGACTTTTATATAACCAGGAAGATCAAAGATCCAAAGAAGTGATCAAAGTGCAAAGGACTCAGAAAACCTAATTCCCTTGAGGAACATCATTAGCATTCAGGATCCCCTCAGGAGCCTACATGTGTTCATGACATTTAAGCTCTGCCCAAACTAACTCAATTATATTCATGAAGTAATAATTTCTCCACACAATGGAGAGATCTGAGTCAGCTGTTCAATGAGGGCATCTCACAGAAGGCAAAGCCAGGGACTGGGACTCACTCCCAAGCTTGTGCCACTTCACCACTTGATGAAGCACCTCCTCTGCCTGGGACTGCCAAGCTTCTCACTCCAAGAGCTCCAAACCAAATGTCTAAGTTGGAGCTAATTGCCCTCGAAGTAATTATAGAGGCAACAGAGAGAAACAAAGGATTCCAGCTGGTGACACAGCCTACTTTTAGTATAATAGGAGTCAGATAAATCACAGCCTGAACACGCCCGTTCCTTCCCACAGGATAGAAAGGAAGCCCTTTCAGGGAGACCAGCTGAGATCTGGACATCCTGTCCCGGATGGACACCTAACATTAGATGAGATGACCCTTCCCAAACACCTGTGTCTTTCTTGCCCATGTATAGGGACATGGCAGGAGTCAGTATCCTGACCACTGGCAAAAGAGGGGTTTATTTCTTCTAACAGGACACAAATTAGTTTGGTAAGATATGAACACATGATCAGAGCTGTTTACTACTTCTACTCTCTTCTGAACCTCTGCATTAGGGTCTTCATCATCCTGTTTCTCCCTCTTACCTAACATTACATTCAAACCCAGTGAGGGAGATGGCAAAGAGAAAAGAAGCATGTCTGAAGGCACAGAAGCATGAACTTGTTCCCCAGCACAGTGCTGAGGTATTTATCTATTTATAGCTGTGACCCAGTCATTAAGCAGGAGCAACATGTTGTCTGCACACCCACCTATTAATGAAGATTGCTCTTCTTCTCCCCAGATTCTTACACATGCAGCCCTACCTGCACAACTGAGAGCCTGCCCTTTAACTTCATGCATGAGAGATTTGCCTCAGCATCCCGAAGCCTAAGCAGCAGAAGAAAATACCTGCTGTTTTAAGCCTCTGAAGAAAAGTCATCACTTGTACTTGGCATGGTGTTGTCTGAGTAAAATACAAGGTGAAAGATAGTTCATGCTTTATGTAATTCGGTGCCAAATCACTAAGAGACCTTTAAACTAGAGTGACAACCTGTTTTTGGGGTCCTGTTGCAACAGATAAACCTCACTGTAACCTCCCCTTTACAATAATGCTCCTGCTATTGCTCTGCAGAAGTCTCCTCACATCTGTCTTATCAGATTACCTAAAGGATCCCATATTCTGCCTGAAAGATTGTGACAAAGTGCACTGCATCCAGACTGTCCAAGACAGAGGAAAATGCATTTCCAGCCACTCTGGCCACACAGTTGAGACTAGGCTGGAATTTCAAACCTGAGCATATCAACAGGCTCTCATCTTCTGTGTCAGAGGATCACTGGAGGCTGGCTGGTCCATTATAGTGTGAGTAGATGCCCTTCTAAATACTGGCCATCAAGATGCTGCTTTTGGCCACCTACTTTCTTGCTCTGGGACAGCTAAAAACCTGCTCTATCTGACTATTCAAGAAATCAAGAGGGACCTCATGCTCTGTGTGGGAGAAGTCCTGCTCCCTACTCCATTCTCTCCTGTGGCCCCACAATGATGTCTGGGAGGAGGGATACTCCTTTATTTATCAACACTTTTTTAGCAGAGACTGTAAGTATGTCCTTGGACTACAAGTTGGCACATTGTTATCAGAGTTGAGACCCTTAAGCAATTACCTTCTGAAAATCTAGGCCTTATTATCAGAAACTCTGAAAAATATTGCTGAAAATCATGATTCCTGACACTAGGCAAATTCATGTCACCCACACCATATAACCAGAAGGTGAAATATGTCTAAGTAGTGAAAGAAAGTATCAGAACAACGCCATGTTCCCCAGATGTCTTCAGGCTCTATTGGGATTTTATTAGGTTTCCTGAAAAAAGAGAGAAGCTTTCTGGGAACTGAACTAGCAGGTCTTAGCACCAAGCTTCACACATCTCCAAGCTGATGCTCAGCTGCCAGCTTCTGTCCTGCTTCTTCATACGTTGGGGAAGTGATGGCCATGATCTCCTTTTCCAGCATATCCATTTGAGCTGTAATGTCTGACACAGTGTTTTTCACAGCATTCAGCTGCAGCTTCAGTTTATTGTATTCCTCTTGGAAGGATCTGTTCACATCACAGAGATTGTGACAGCACTGTTTCTCCCCAGGAGGGTGGTTCATTTTCAGGAGGGTGTGGAGGAGCTCACACAAGTCCTGGAGAACCCGGAGGATTTCATGCTCTCCCTGCATACTTGGGGCAGACTCGATCTTATTCAGAGTTGCAGTAGTGCTCTTCCTTTCACCTTCGTGTTTCTGCTGGGGGACTGGGCCAGGGTTACCCTTTTCCATGGCTGTAATGGTGTCAGTGTCCTTCTGAAGGTCTGAGCTGGCATCTTTGCTCTCTTCATGGACTGTGGTGGCTTCTTGGCCTTTCCAGGTAACAGGGAGTGTTTTATTCTCCTGCTGGAAATCCTCAGAAATTTTATTCTTTTCCTGGATTGCCTGGAGGGCTTTGTTGCCCGGGCTGAACTCAAAACCTCTGTTCCTCTCTTGGAAGAGTGGAAACAGCTTTTTTTTGTTCTTGAGGCTTTGCTGAATAGCATCAGTGTAAATTACCTGGACAGATTTTTTCTGCTTCTGGAGATATTGTAGGGCCTTGTTTTCTTCCCAAAGCATCCTGGTTTTGACCCAGAGCACTTGGTTTTCCTGCCAGAGAGCTCTGTTCTCCTCCCAGATGCTCCACTCATCCTGTGCCTTCTTGCCAATGAGTTTCTGGTGGGAAGGAAAGGGTGGCTGGCAGTAGATGTCATTCACCCATTTCCTGTCAATAAAGACAAACATCTCATCCCTTGGCTTCACCTGAGGGGTGATGCAGTCAGTCTCAGGCTCTGGGTTCTGCATGCTCTAGTTCCTCAGATCAGAGGAAGACTTGGCCCTCCTTCGGCAAATTGAGGAGCACTCTGGGAAAAGGCTTCTTCCAGGGCTCCTGCAAGAGGCCAGTGACCACTATCAAGGAGGAGGTGGAGCAGCTCAGTTAGGACTGAAAGAACACAGAACACAAATGCACAGATTTACTGCCAAAATTCCAAATCAGAATTAAACTTCATTAATGACAGGAACAAGCAAATAAATAATTTCTGGCAGCTAACCATGTTGCCCCTTTGATGCTGAAAGGTGAGGAATTCACCAGATAGCTAGCTGATGGAAGCTGAGAAAATTGGCACTGGTAGATAAAGCAGCTCTATGGCAGCACAAAAAGCTTTTGTATAAAAACCTGGACTTTCCCTTTATGTCTCTACCTCATTTTTACAAACCTGTAAAGATGTAAAATGCAAGAATATTTTCTGCCTCAGAATAGCCTGCTCCCAAATGACTGATACACAAACACATTAAAAATTGTTATGAAGCTGAAACAAACTTTTCAAAATAAAGCATTTTTAAAGGTTCATAGAAAAAACTGGCCTTGAGAGCAGGTTTTTCTTGTTGATGCTGAGTAGCCTGTGTTAACAGGATGCCACAAAAAGGCAGTGGCAGTTTTACCTCTTGATCTTAAAATCCACAGTATGCACAATATCCAAGATCATTTGAAACTCTAAACCAAATCCTTGGGACATCAGGACTGAGACAGCTTTGTTGCTCTTTGCGTGGTTTTTTGACAAGCTCCCATCACCATGGTCCAAAAACTGTCATAACCCATAGATAATTCTCCACCTTTCATTCTCATTTCTCCCATCACTCTTCCTCTTTGTATCTTTTGATAGCTCTGTTATTTTTCTTGCTTTCTAGCCCTGCAATAGTGATTGCTTATCTTTTTCCTACAGTCCATCTGCCTCTTTTTCACATCATCAGAAAACTCATCTCTAAAATCCATACTGCAGGGCCAAACCTCTAATGCTTCTCATTTCAGACACAGAAACCTCAGACTTATCTGTTGAACACTCTCCCCTCCTTCCCTCTACCCAAAATACTGCAGCTTAAATCACCTTCTAACCATGAGTGAACCGGGGCAAATGAAGGATTTCAGTCTTTAACAAGGAAAAAAAAAATACAACCAAGCAACCAGACAGTCAAAAATTATTGTTTTGTGCCAAAGAAAAGCTTGTTTTTTGCAGCTTCAACCAAAATTAGATTTATTTGGACTTAGTTATTTGAACTGAGGTTGAACTATTTTTTATAATCAAATTGTTGGAATTCTTGAGATATCTGTACAGTATTTCTAACAGCACAAATGTGCCCTTTTCTAGTTAAAAAAAAAAAAAAAAGGAAGTTAGTTGTCAAATTTCACTCAGGTCTAGTCCTCTCCCCCTGCTGAGGTCTCCCTGCTTCCCTGCTGACCCTTGGAAAGCCCAGCTCTGCCTTCCTGTCTGTGAGGAGGGTTTTACCATCATGAATCTTGCCCTCATATCTCTACCCCAAGCATTAAGCAGAGAGTGGCCACCATACACAAGCCCCTCATAGCCTCCAGCTCTGCCATCACACTGTGCACCCCCTGTCCTATTGCTGCCCTCTCCTTTCCAAAACCTTCTGCTCTCCCTTTTCCCTCATTTCCACCAAACAGCACTGCATGTCCAGGCTCCTCCAAGTTACTTCTGAGAGCCAACATCCATAGATGCATCCTGCACCCCCTTCCCAAGCTTGTCCAAACACTCTTAAAATCACTGCTTCTTTTAAAACCCCAAATTCCTCCATTGAGGACAGGGCTATTGCAATATAGGTCTGTTTGCAATAACAATTGATCTTACTGCAACCTGTTTACTGTCTGAACTTCAGGGTTGTCTTCTACGTTATCTGCTGCTTTATCTCATGTCAGACTCGTGTTTTCATAATATCATTCCTCTGCTAAAAAGGATTTCCCCAAAACCTCTGTTTTGGACATTTTCATTTCCACTTACACTACGTCCAGAGCCATGTATCCCATTGCAGCCTTTCCAACACATCCCATACCTTTGGGGTGCCCACTCCCTTGTTGTTTTCCCCAACAGCCCCAAAATGGGAGGTGGGGAGAGGAAGGCAGAGGGCAAATCAGCCAGGGAAGGAACAGACCCCTAAGTATCCAGGGAAGATGCAGAACACATCCAGCATCAGAAGCCCAGACCCACGTGCCTGTCATGGACAAGCAGCTACAGTTCTTAAAGTCACTTATGGATAAACTGTTTAGATTGCACATTTTCAGGATAAACAGAAACGTATAATTTATACGACTTTGAAGGACATTATCTTGGGGACAATTAAACTTGACAGTGGCTCTGTCAGCTCTTTTGCACTGCCAGGGAGACATCGACCCAGGCTTCAGAGAGATACTTCAAGTTCTCAACGCCTCCCGTACAATTTTCCCCTGTCTCTGAAAAATCCCAGGGAAAGCTGGGCAGCTGCGGGGAAGCCACACCGAACACAGACAGGCTGGGCAGTTTGGGAGCACCACATCCCACCCCCAGCACACGCTCACCTTCCCAGCGAGGCCAGCGGTGCTCCCTCTCCCACGGCGAGGCGAAGCTGCCCGGTCTGAGGTGCGCTGCTGCCGGCGTGTCCGGAGGCGGTGGGACGCAGAGCAGGGACAGGGGCTGAGGCTGATGTGAGCACTGGCAGGGACCTCGCCCCAGAAGCAGCCACCTGCCCCCCGAGCCTCCAGGATGGGGAGCTCCTGCACACCCTCCTCGCACAGCCCGCTTCTGCACTCCTTCCCCGCTGTCCTCACGAGACTGGCGCTGAGTTTTCCCAGCATCGCTCTTCTGGGCTGTTTCTCATGGAAATGACCTTTCTGCTAGCTCGGCTCCCATGCCCTTTCCTGAACCCAGACTTCCCGATCTCCTTTTGATGCTCATAACTGAGAACAATCTGGACAGATTCTTTCTCCATCACACCCTCTTAAAACAAATTTCGCTTTTATTCTGAATCTTCAAATTCTGTTTGTTGTTGAGTCGATATTGATACATTCAAAAATCACTTTCTTGTATGCACTGTGAGGGTTGAAGTTATTTTCCAAGGACAACACGAAGCTCTTCTTTGACAATAAGTTTAACAACAGACTATAGCTGAACCCCATTAAGAAGAAAATAGAATATATAATATATAAGGCATTCATACATTGCAGGGTTAGATATTATTTGTAGCAGCCATTTCCACTTCCACATCTTTACATTTCTAATGAAGCCTTTCTTATTTGCTACATCTTTCAGAAGTGGAACTTTTTTCTAATCAGGGTTATTGAATAATAAATACAGTATTTAATTTCTTTTCCAGTGAAAATTACCAAGTTGACATCAGCCTCAAGGTGACTGCTATTGCTCTAGGAACTTGGAGGTACAGTTCAGCTTTGGTGTTATATGAAAATTATAAACTCGTGTATAAAATCCTCTCTGTAATTTCTCCCTTGCTTATATTTAATCTTAGACAACAAAAACACATCACAAGTTACTATGGCAACTCCCCAGGGAGCATCCTTCTTTATTTGAGCTCCAGGATCCTATAAGGAAAACAGAAAAAATGTCCTCAAAAGAGAAAAGATTTCGTCGTGGGATGCTTGTGCTTGGACTGCATCAGATGGGAATTTAAGGGTGCTACTCAGTGCAGGCAGTTTTCAGGAGGTGACTGAAGTCTGAACTTCTGCAGAACTGGGGCTATGGGCATTGAAAGTGACCTTTGATGAACATTTTAAGGTCTAAGAGCTGACTAGAAACTGAATTAATAGAGAGAAGTGCAGCACAGGACTGATCAGCAGGCAAAGCCTGCTTAATCCAGAACCATGGAGAACTAAGTTGGTAGTGAGTGTACTTTTGCTTTTCTTACACAACATTTTCCTCAAAGTTTTGTAAAGTTCTTCTGCCTAGTCACTTTTTTTGTTGAAAATTATGAATTCAAATGCCAATACATTTGGATCAAATTTAGTGAATATCATCAGATGTGTTTACGTACACATCAGAATTGGAAATGCTGCAAGAGCTCACAGCACAATTTTGTATAGCAGCTACACTGATCTCTGAGCTGGACTCTCAAAAGGACTGGGATGTCATTCACAAGATTACAAAGGCAGAAATAATGCTGAGTGTGTTCCACTCACTGCCAAGAGACAAGTAACCCCTGCTCTGTAGGAAGGGTTTGAAGTAACTTGCCAGCTTTGTCCATGGCTTCAAACCACTCAATTTCTCAAAGACGTTTCACTATACAAAGAATTAAATATTAATTGGAACCAAAGCCTTTTTCCACACCCTACCTGCATACCTTATACCAAGCTGCTCAGCTGACTTTGGTATCCTTCCTCTTGGAGATTGTCTGGTTCTAGAAAGGATCCAGTGAGAAGGGGTGTGTGACCCCAGCCACACTCATATAATATTCTCCATGCTCCCTGCTGGGTTGCAAGAGGTCACCATGCAGTGTGGGTTGGAAGCCAGGGGGAAGAGCAAGGTCTGAACTGCTGACATGAAGATTTTGCAAGAAGGACCCCAAAGACCCCATACCAGCCTCCTTTCTATTAGAGACAGTGACATGTGCCTGCAGTAAATGTCAGCCCTTTCTATCCTTTGCTTTTGGGTTAGAAGATCTGCTAAAGTGTCCAAAGTCAAAACAAATTGTATGTGGGTTTTTCATTAAAAGCATGCTATATTCCCAAATATTTATTTAATAAAACCAAAAGCAACTGCTGCCACATTCTACCATGCCAAACACCTTTGTGTTTTTGAAATGCCAGCCTCTGTTCATGTCAGTGCAGACTGGTCTCCCCACGCACTCATCCACTGTTCTCCAGGGCATTAAGCCTGGATGTGAATCCCACCTAGTCACTAAAAAGACTCTTTCATATTTGAGTGCTCCTGAATCATCTCCTGACCTCAATAACTGGGAAAGGAGTAAAAATTATGTTTTCTCAGTTTCTGAGGCAGTGAAGTATATGCAGGGAGAGGTGGTGATATCTCAGCATTGTATTCTGCCCAGGAAGAGACAGTCAGCAGTGTGAAAATCAGTAATGAAAAAATCCAGATCATTTTTTTTCAGGCAGATAAATGTCTTGAGTGACACACCTTTGTCAACATCCATTTGGACTAATTGTCCTTCCAGGGACACCATCACAGCCTGCTGCCAGTGTGCCTCAGTGTAACTCTCACACTCACAGTGTTGTGCAAATCACTGACCCTGCATTCTCCTGCCAGCACTGAGTCAGCTGAGAGCTGAAATGAAAGGTGGAAATATCTACTTTCATACCTTCCTTCTGATCCTAATCTTATTTTAGACGTTGGGTAAGTCATCATTTCCTCAGGTTCTCAATGAGTTTGGGATGCTGACTTTCTGATGTAAGCTGTCAAGAGAATTTAGTTCTTACTTGTAAAGTGCCTTGAACATGAAGGCATGAGAGCAAAGAAGCCCTACACATCACTCTTATTTATCCCCCTGATTGTAGTACACACATTGTTTACAGGGTGAAGCAAAACGTTTGACTTCTGCAAGTAAGTGACATCTTGCAGACATGACAGGCTTTGTGTTGTTCCACCTCAGACCTCATTCTCACTTTGCTTGCTTTGTGCTTTAGCTATGAATATTTAAAAAAAGACAATCATCAAAATCCATGTGCACTCTCTTGGTCAACTCTAAGCCATTTCCTGTCAACACTGTTGCTGTGTGTTGTGCATCTGTGAGCCTTGTCAACAAAAACCAGCTCAATTACTGTGTCACTCTCCTAGTTCTGTCTGAACAAATCAAAATTTACAGAGCACTCTGTGCTGCTGAAACAGTTGTTCACTGTTGAGTAAATACTGGAAGAAATGATCACTGGTGCACTTGTTTCAGTTCTGAGGGCAGAGAGGCAGAGCTGACACTGCCCCTGCAGGAGCTCTCTGGCCTTTCTGTACACAGGGACAATTTGGAAGGGTACACTTGCCTCGGTGAGCCAGGTGTGAGCATGGGGTATCCCACGTGGCTTCCCTGGGACACTCTGAGAGACAAGCCTGCCACCAGGCTGTGCTGGACACGCTGTCCCTGATCTCTGACACCCACAAACCCCAAACAGCAATAGGCACTAATGTTCAGGAAACAGACTTGAGCCCCCAGGGACTTGTCAGCCAAGTGACACTTCAGCCCTCACCACTGCTCTGATTAGGTCCCTGAACTGTGAGGTCCTGCAAACAGGTGCAATGTTTGGGAGTTAGGGGCATTTCAGCTCATTCTGAACACAGAGCAGCTCTGCCATGTGATAAATCTCCCTGGGTGAGAGGAAAAGTCAGTGGCTCCGTTCCTGATTGACAGGGAGAAAATTAAGGGTTCAGGCTTATGAAACAGTCTCTAACAGTGATTTATGAGGTCCTGTACATTTTAATCTAACAAAAAAAATTTAAATCATCTAATTAGCTAAGTGTGTAATCCCATATATTAATTGTCTATTAGCCACTTCTTAATTATAATGGAATGCTTATCAAATAACATGTGATGGCCACGTAGCACCAATTTAAGTCATTATCAGACTAGCTCCTACTTTAATAAGGATCTGTTTAACTGGAGTCTAACCATTTCATTTTATTTTAAAAGCTCTGCAGAAGAGGAAGCAATCACCTTAAAATAATAGTATTCCATAAGGACTTTCCAGACCCTATACTGAAAGCAACACTACATGAAGAATCACAAAAGCAATGTAAAAAAATCCAAGGAACTATCAAGGAGCCTGGAAACCCAGATCTTGTGTTTAAGTTTGTCCAGGAGTTCCTTGTTCATGCACACAGGCCTCCCAGCATTTTCACTTGAGTTCCTCTTTGTTGGGATGCATGGCTCCTGAGGTGGAGGAGGTGAATCTTGGTTATTAACCAGCTTTCCTGGACCCGTTGTCCTTCCAGGGTATTCTACCAAACAGATCCCTGAGATCAAAGTCTGCTTTCCCAAAGTCTAGGTGAGTTTGTTGTGTGTTCTCCTCAATGTCCTAAGTGTTCTAACTCCATAATTTTGTGGTCACTGCAGGCAAGGCTGCCCTTGAGCTTCACATTCTTCATCAGATACTCTTGTTGGTGAAAACAAAGTCCAATATTCCAACAAGGTCCACCTCTCCTCATTGGCTTCTCTGTCACTTGGAGAAACAAGTTATTATCAGTGCATTCCAGGAGTGTCCTGGGTGGTTTATACCTTGTTGTGTTGTTCCCCCAACAGATACCAGGGTGTTTGAAGTTCTCCACAAGGAGCAGGGCTTGTGAACATGAGATCACTCCTACCTGTCTACAGAAAAACTAATCCATGCAGTCTTCCTGGTGAGGCAGCCCATAGCAGACCCCTACCATAATGTCACTTGTCCCTGCTCTCCCTTTAATCCTGACCCTTAAGCTCCAAGGTGGCACCTCATCCATCCCCAGGCAGAGCTCCATGCACTCCTGCTGGTCATTGACATAGAGAGTGACCCTTCCTCCTCATCTCCACATCCTAAAGAGCCTATATCCCTTCATTCCAGCACTCCAGTCACAGAAGCCAGCCCATCACAGCCCTGCAGGCATGCACAGTTCTCTAATTCCTCTGGTTTATTCCCCACACTGCTTGCATTTGATAGAGGTGTTTAAGCTGGGCCCCCCATTAAGCTGATTTACTGGCTGGAGTGGCTGGAATCACACTGTGCTGCTCTTCAGGTGCTCTCCTGCTGACCTGTGACCCCTCTCCAGACCCTGAGCCTCTCTGCCTGGCACTGACATCACACTGGTAGGAGTGGGATGGATTGAGGTTTCCCTCCCCTGGCAACATTAGTTTAAAGCCCTCTTCACCAGCCTGGCACATTTATGGGCAAAGTCACTCTTCCTCTTCTCTGGCAGATGAGCCCCATCAGCTCTCAGGAAATGAGGTTTCTCAAAGAGAATTCCCATGATCTAAGGAGCTGAACCTCTAGTTGTGGCACAGTCCTGTAGCCATTCTAAGATTTTATTCTCACTCTTCACCCATTGCCCTCTCTGATTACTCGTGCATCATCTTCCAAGAAATTTTGAAATTACTTACTCAGAGTTGTAGCCAAGTTCTAATGGGCAAACACTGCTGAGTACAACTCCCTCAGTCTTTATAGGCATGTGAGATTTGTTCTCCCATTTTTTTATCACTAAATCTGCAGGAGCAGATTTCTAGCAAGGTGCAGGACCCATCTGGTAATCTTATTAAAAATCAGATTTGGCTTTCAGAATCAATCTTTATCCTGTGGGTTTCTCAAATGGTAGTGCTGTCACCTGGTTTTTGCAAAGAGCTCTACACTCAGCTCTCAGGACTATCCTTCCACAGCATTTTTCCTTGTTACAATGGCACACAGATTTTTACTGGAGCTGATGGGACTTGTGCAAAACAAGCATCTTATGAAAGATATAAATATCTTGAAGGGTGTCTGAATCTTAGTGCTAGACAGTGTAATTTTGCCAAACTAGAAATGCAAAAAGCACATTAAAAATAGAGATAATATAGGCTCATAGCTAGACTTAAATGTGGAGTGGTACTGAAACAAGATCATTTCAAGCTCTGTGGAGCACTGGTTTACCTTTTCTAGCACATATCATGCTTTGATGGGCCATGGTACACTTTGCTTAGAGGAGCACTATTTTAACATCTGCTCATCCCAGGGTTTAAATTGGTGCCAGAGTACTCTTTTAATGGTATGCCAGAAGAAGAGAAGTTTGAGCAATGAAACAAGAGAATAAACAGTTAGAGCCCAGGTACTATGGTTAAGCACACTTAGGAACAATTATACAGGCAATTTTAGAAATGTTATGTAGCCCCTAGGAGTGACTTTATGCCAGAGAAGCAGCCCCTTTTACCCATTTCACTCGACTTTAAACCTACAAAGTCTACCCTGGGGTGAATGGAGGTTTCAAAAGTTACCCGGTTTTCCAAAACTGCCTGCAAACCTCCGTGCAAATTTAGGGTCAGTCTGTCCAAGTGCTCTGCAGTGGCACTCGAAAAATAGCTGGAACCAGAACACACATCCACCCAGAGAAAGGCAGTGAGAAAGAAATAGGTTAACCTGCCTTCATATGTGTCCAGAGGATATCATTAACATTAATGTAGTCATAAAGCAGCACCTGCTGGCTCAATGCAGCAAATCTTTGCCTACTGCCAATTAACTCTTCAAAAAATAATAGAGAACAGTTTTTGCCCTTCTGCCCCAAGCACAATAACTTGTTTCCTGTTAAGCATTATTAATTATTATGTCCCTGCTGCTTTGCCTCACTGAAATGAGCAGTCCCATTAGTGACATAAGCTTCATAGCAAGGGTGTATCTCAGCAGGAGCAAGTGCAGAGTTATTGGGCTTTAAAAAATATTACACTGCTTTTTATTACTATTGCTGTTTCTTACTTGTTGTAGAGATTTCACTCTTAACCATCCAGAAGGAAAAAAGCCCACACATCTCAGTCAAAGCACAGATCAAACCTAGGTAAAGGCACAAATTCCACGAAGATGTTCACATTACAGTAACATCAATGATTCAATGAGCAAAGTGGAAGAAAAAGGCTTAGGTGTGGCAAGTTGTGTGATGAGATGGGCAGAGACACTCCTCAGAAAAAGCTGTGACCTTGTTCTGCATTGCTACATGTGAAGTGCAGGCAGACTGCTGATGGGAAGGGTGAAGGTGAAGGTGACCCTTCCTCTGTGGTCAAGTATAAGGTGCTGTGACCATGCTGCTGTGCATCAGCTGGGTGCCTCCAGCTTTCACAGGCCCTTGGGCTCTCCTCCAGAATCCTAGTAGGACCAGCTCTTCTCCAGTGCACTTAAGAGATGCAGCCACTTCTTGTGCAAAGTTCCTGATTGTGGTGTTCAGTGAGGTCACTTATATATACATAAACTTTGTATCTGATTTACAGTGTAAAGGTCACTGTCTCCTCTGCAAGGTCTCTTACAGCATATTTCATGTTCTGGGGCTGAGCTGCCAGTCCTGTCTGAGCAGACATATTGTATTTGACCTGAGATTTTGGTAGAAACCATAATCCATGAGCTGTCTGTATTGCATACAGTGCATGGCAGCCAGCCCATTAAGCCAAGTGCTGTTTTGCATAACACAAACACTGAGGTTACACATGGTGCTTGTGCTACCCTTCCTATCTTACCAAAGTCACTTTCTGCATAGACAGGGTGTCAGGAATATGGTTTACTGGTTTTGCTTGTCAGTGCATTGCAGGTGATCACAGACCAGGTATCATTGCTGAATGGATGAACACCAAGGACACTGGTTCCTGTATTTAGAAACTGTGCAACTAGTTCCTGTCTAGAGCCAAGCTGCCATTAGTAGCTTGCTCCTCTAAAAGTGTGCCTGATTGCATGTTTGTTCACCAGTTGGAACTGCACAGAAAAGTACAGCTGTTCTGGCTGCCAAATCTCTGTCAGCCCTTCTTTTATGAGACAGCCAAGTCTTTCCAGAGCCATGAAATGCTTTCTATTATTTGCTGCCGTGATTGTCACGTCTTCTGTATCTAACAAGGTACCTGGAGACTGTCCTTCTATTTCTAGCAAAGATTTCTACCTGACACTAATAAGAAGACAGCATCCCAAGACCACCTTTTTGAGGCAGGGAGGGGCACTCCAGTGACCTTGGAAGCCTCATCTGAAATGACTAAACCCAAGCCTGCCACCATCTTACAGACAAGGTACATCCCATCAGCCCATATCTCTCTCACCTTCCACCTCAACGTTGATTAATTTCTCCAAGTCCCATCCCAAGAATTGCTGAATGACAGAAAAAGAGATATTTCTGTGGCTCACAGGCCAATTTTTGCAGTGCATCTTTATCTGCTTTGCTTGATTGATCAAAGATATCATCATCTGCTGTACTCTGCAGTCTCATTGACTTGGTTCAGCCTTGCTAACTTCTAGCCTTCAACAATCATAAAGCTTGCTAAAAATAAAATTTT
The DNA here is from genome assembly GCA_013398075.1 of Notiomystis cincta. Taxonomy (NCBI): domain Eukaryota; kingdom Metazoa; phylum Chordata; class Aves; order Passeriformes; family Notiomystidae; genus Notiomystis; species Notiomystis cincta. The sequence goes on from VZRX01012804.1 coordinate 241,510, forward strand.
AAAAAAAAAGAACAGGGCTTTCTATTTTTGACATCTGGGTTCTGGATCTTTATTGAGGTCAAATTTCCTTCTCAACCCTCAGAGAAATTATTTTCTTTCTGATGGCAGTGGACAATCTTTTGCAAATAATGAGACATCTGCCTAATTATTTGTCTTTGTTTTATCATATTTACCTTTGCTCTGTGACTTTCTTTCCAGAATTATCTTCCTTGTTGTATAAGTAAAAGACCACACTATGAGCATCTAGTTCATGCAACTCTGCCTCAGAAGAGAAAAGCAGACAGACTAGACAGCTGGCTACCTCTGGCCAGTGTGATTGTTAGTACCCCTTACAGTCATCTCTGTTCTGTTATCTGCCACAATTCCCAACTCCTCCTCTTTGCATTAGCTCCACCCCACCAAACACAGAGCCCTTAGAAGCCATCACCAGCCATCTCCATTTACATCTACACATATCCCCCATATTTCCTCTTTTGGGGAAGCCCCAGGTAGTACTGTTTAAAGGCAAAAATCCAGATGCAATAAACACACTTGAGCAAGTGAGATCAGAAATTGCTTCCCTCATTGTTGAAACCCATCACCATTGATGCACAACTGCCACCAATGCACAGCCATACCTGGTTGATGGTGAGGGCTGAGCTGCAGATCTCCTGGGAGGTCTGCTAGAGAAACTGCTTCTGAGGTTTAGGTGAACAGTAATGCCAAGTGAAACTGGTATCCTTCTGTGGGATACCTGTGTTCTTCATGAGGAAAACATAGAACTGGAAGCACAGGCACTCACAAAAATCTGGAGCAGCATTCCTTCCATATTATGCATATGAAACACCAATACCTGTGAAGCAACATCCTACAATCTTTTTTTCCCCCCCTAAACCACAGAATCACTGCAAAACTTCTTAAGTAAAGAAAAGCAGATGTGGGTAACAAAAGAACCGAACTGGGGCTGGAACAATAACTTTATTAAAAAGATAGTTCTTTTAAAGGCCTTGTCATTTGCAAATACATTTAAAATAAATTATAGAGATGGAGGCTCTTCATTACACTGACATCTTTTGTACTGTGTCTGAGAAATCACGGGTACAAGTTCACACGCATGTCACTGCGCAAAGTGCTCGTGGTAATCATTTTCATGGGGAAAAATAAGCACTTGAAGGATCATATATTTTATGTCATGTATTCAGTTAATGCACACATCAATCAGATTGTCAAAGCTGTTTACAGCCCATGACTGGATATTTCGAGCTTTTGACATATTATATCAAAGAGAACCAGAATCCTTGAAACATAATTTTATTGCTCTCTCTCGCTCTCTCTCTCCTCACATCTTTCTTCCATATTCAATTTTTCTGGTAAACTCTTTATATCATTTGCAGCTGCTTCAGAATTCCACAGTCACCAGCTTATTAGCAGCATCAAGATCATATTTTTCCTCTTCTGAAAGCCAGTCTTGGGTTTCCCCCAAAATTTACAAGGACTAAGATTCACAATATTTAGGTGGGTTCCTCCTTCTAAATTAAGTTGTTCTGGTATTCCTTCATGCATTTGCACATCACTATCTTGTTTCTTCCATGCAATTTCAAAACTGTACTCTTATTCTTTCTTCTCCATGTTCTTGTTCTTCTATGTTCTTCTTTTTTCTTTTTTTTTTTTACTTTTGAACTTAATGACTTTATGTCTGGCCGTTGATGTGTCTCATCTGGGATTTGTTTGAAATGTAGAAGTAGTTTAATATATATTAGTCCCTAGAGGGTGTGAGAAAGAAGAAGGGTTGGAGGATCTGTATTTTTTTCTTCTGAAAATCGAGAACCCTGGAATTAAAAATGACCCTTTCTTCTATATTTTATCCCCAGATTAAAATCATGAAGAAATGCCAAGTTTTCTCTTCATGTGTACCACATGTAACAAAACAGGGATTTTGGAGCTGAGTATTTCAAGTCATGAAGACACAACACTCACTAACTTAGTGAGTACCAGCACAGAAAATTTCTAGCAACATGCACTGGAAAGATAAAAGCTCAGATGCACTTCACACCACCACCAAATGAGATCAGCTCCACCTGATGGACTGTCCTTAAGAGACAGACACTGGTCATGACAACCAACCCATGAAAAATGAAGAGGTGTGACTTATTCAAAGGACCAAATATCTCACAAAACTGGGCAGGGGGAAGGGATGAAAATGCAAGAGGGGAGAGAGATCAGAAGCAGCCCAAAACTTGTGCAGGCAACTACAGCATAAAAACAACCAAAGAGTACTACTCCAAGAACTTGGTCATAAAGTTTAATGGCTTGTTATCTATATGAAGCCTTCAGCAACACAGTAAGAAGTACCTGATTTCCCTCACTTCTTTACTGTTGAATGCTTTCTTTTCTCTCTGTCTCTCTCTCCGTTTTAATCTAAACAATATATCTGGTTTGAGTGCAACCATAAAGCAGACTCTTAGCAGGGACAGAGGTGTGTGCCAGCTGGAAACAGCTCTGCTCCCATCCTTTCCCAAGGTCATTCCCCACCAGCCACACCTGAGGACAGCAAACCTGCAGTGCTGTGATCAGTCAAGAGCCTGCTCCAAGGATAGCAAAGAGACAGCGTGCCCCAGCAGCTTGCTGGGTTGTGCTTGCATGCAGCAGGATTTCAAGCCTTTGAGGTGTTGTCAGACATTGTTTTCCTCCAAGACTTTTATTAAACACTAGTTTAGAGAGCACCCTGATAGGTTTGCATGAAGGACTGACTGACAGACTGATGGGATAAAGATGTGAAGAAAACATTCAAAATGTACTTTTGGCAAAAGTCGAAAAGAAGAAGTGGAAAATGTTCCAAATCTTTCTGCAAATAGGCTTTCCCACAGATTTAACGGGGAAAATAAATGTGCAGATTCCGAGACTCTACTTTGAATCACTTTAGTGATTTGAGATGCTTCATCATTCTCTACATCATATGAACTGCAGACTTTTGATTTCCCAGACTCTGCTAATAACAAGCCCTGTAATTAGGTATCTGTCCTTTGCAATCAGCACTACAGCTTTCTGTTCACAGGAGAAAAATTGTAGGGTGGGAAAACCACTCAAGAGCATAGGAGAGCTGTCACTGGTGTACTGTGGCTGGCTAATGGTTTCAAAAACGTTATTAGGTGTGTAGCATGCTAATAAAAATGTTCTTGCTCATTTTTCTGTCTGATTGAACCCACACAAGTTTTGGGTGCGAGCTCATTTCCTCAGCCTCCAGTAGTTAAGTAACAGGTTTCTTCTGATTTCCTCCTCCCCTGTACCCATGAGCCATTTGCCTGGATGACTGGCCACAAACTGTTCCTGCTCATTAGGCAGGATTTGCTTTTGAAGTTTGATACAGCAAGATGGTATAGAAAGGTATGATGGAGAGACGCTGCCTGGGGATTTACCCTCCTGTTTTACCCAGTTTTTAATTTTGCCCATGCAATTTGCTGGTTTCTGTTCTTTGATTGAAAAGAAGAGCCCAAGTGTGTCAGCAGGCAAAAATCAGACTCTTACTTGACTATCTTGGAAAGCTTTGAGAGGCAGAACAAGGAGGCTTCAGCGTAAAACCACAGTCTGTTGAAGTCACAATGGCATCAAGTGTGTGAGGGATGTTACATCCAAAGGTAGAAACATTTTGCCAGTATTATCACAGCCATCAGAAGCAAAAAGAGCAAAAATTCATCTGATTGCACTTCCCACAGTAAGGCAAAAGTCTGCTGCTCACTGCATTGCACTGTTGAGATCACAGCAACTCCACAAGCCATTCTGGTGGAGTTCCTCTGGACCCCATTTTATGTCTGGAGAAGTAAATTTCCCCACCAAGTTGTCTCTGACTACATTTCAAAAATTACTTTAGTGCCAGTGCATCCCATTCTTCACTCCAGCGAAACTGCCTTTGGAGAAGGCAATGACAGCTCTCAGACATAATTTTCTGCCCAGTACTTACCCAAGAGTCTCTTCATCTCTGAGGTTTCCAAAGCCAGGAGGGTTATTTTCAGGGACACACATATTAAAATTAATGCTAAATCCAAAAGGACCGCCTGCTGCGGGGCTTGATTGGATTTGGACAAAGAATGTCGCTTTCTGAAGTCAACCTGCACGTAGATCATTTTTTTCACCACCTAATCATGATTGTGAGAACATAAATCATGCGAATTACAATGAGCAGCGCTGATGAATGTGAGCCACAGGAACTCCAACTTCAATCCCCTTCGAGGTCACCACTGGAGAAAGTCCCTTCCCCAGGGCTTGATTTCTACTGCCTGGCACATTCCTCCCGAGCCACACTCTTTGGAGGGAGGTGAGAACTACACCACCTTTGCTCCTGATTTGTCTGTAACCTGCCTCTCCTTTTAAGGGGAAAATGAAGCCCAGTAAGTATTTGTAAAGGCTTCCTGTATTTTTTTTTTGCATTCACTTACAACCAGGCTGTTAATAATTGGATATAAAGTGGAAATCCTCAGGAGCACCAGAGTGAAGTCTGCAAGTGCATGGGAATTCAGTCCTCTCAATATTTATGTTTAGCATTAAATACTTCATGCAAAACCAATGACTTTGACTCCCAAGGCCTTCCTTCTCTTATCTCAAAAACTGTTCCTACACATGCTGTGGGATCCCGGTGCAAATATAAAAAGGGGATTAAGTTGTATAGTAAATTCTGTTTTTACATTAAATAGGTAAGAGTTAACAGAGGGGCTTTGGATTAAAAATAGGTCCCTGTTTGCTGAGCAGACTAAAGTATTCTTTCCTCTGGCTTCCCTGCCATGCAGGAATCGACTTTTTCCTGGTGAGAAATTAAAGTGAATTATAAAATCTATAGTGTATTAGAGGTATGTCCTGTACAATAAACGATTTTGATTTAAATAACTGTATGTTAGGGAATCTCCCCTGCCTCCACAAAACCATTCCTGGTTTTCCAGTGGGAATCTGTGCTCCAGCCTGTGTGTGACAGTACCATTGCTTAAGAAACTTCTATGCTCTTAGAGAAATATTGGGGGCATAAGGTGAAAGTTGATGTCACAACTGTCTGAGTAGGAGGTGAGCACTGCCCCTGGCCCCAGACATCATCTTTAACCATCACCTGGTGTTTTCTCTCCACCCTTTGCAGCAGGATCAAGGAGAAGAAAAATTCCTCCAGTCCCACCAGATCAATGGTTACTTCTAGGACCACATGTCAAATACACTAGCATTTTGGTTTAATTTTTATGGCTTGTCCCATGATGAGGAAAATCAGGCTGCAGTGTTGAGCTGAAGGACATATAAAGCAGAAGGCTCAGCAGGCAGCCCAGCTGCATGACTGCTGACCTGGTCATGTGGTTTGGTTTGGGTTTTTTTCACCCATTTTCATTTGTTCCCTTAAAATATTTTTTAAAAAACACCAAAACACTGTCGAGCACAAGGCAAATTCCTCTCTCTGAGTCTTATGAGGCCAACCTCTGGGTCCACAATGAACGTGGTCACCAGAGTGGAAAATACCCACAGAGTCTGATGGAGGGACTTAAAGGAACTGACTGCAGAGGGTAAAGCACAGCTGGAGGCAGCAGAGATGGAGCCACAACTTCCTGACAGCACCAGTACATCTCACAGCTGGACTCAGCAAGCGTTCCCTTTAAACCTGGCTTTCCTTTCAAGAAATCTCCGAGTGAAACACAGAAGCAGTTTTTGCCCAAGTCATTAGCCTTTGCAACTTCTCCAAGCCCTTTCAGCTCAGAAACTCAGCTGCCAGAATAAGCAGCAACCTTATTTCACCTCTGGATGGTAGAAAAAAAAGGCAGATATACAAAAGACCTAAACCCAACCAGCTGGAGAGCCCTCTTTGAGGACAGCAGGTGCTACTAGCACACTCCATGCTCCAGCACCAGCAGATGGGTGGGGTGAGGATGATGTTGGGGTGCTGTGGCCTGTGGGGGCAGCTCATGCCAGAGAAGGCTCAAGATGCAGCAGCACAGAGCACAAAAGAACAGCAAGAAACACTTGGGTGGGACATGTCCACCATGACTTGGATGATGAGATGCCTAGGCTCTCCTGTTGGACAAGCACAGAAAGGCAATTCCCCTGCCTCCCCTCAGGGCTTGCCAGGGCCAGGGTGCCCCAGGTGCCAGCAGTATGATCCTTCCTCGGGACAAGCTCGCAGGCTGGTGTCCCCCTTCCAGCACACCAGGCAGGCCTGGCATCTCTGGATGTGATCTCACACATCCTCCACCACAGTAAGTCCCTGTCCTCTCCATCCCCCAGCCCTGGCCAATCTCCCACAGCCCCACCAAAATACCCAGGAAGGGATGCAAGCTGGCAGGAGCCCCCACCTCCCTGACTGAGGACAGGTGTTGTGGCAACGTGGGAACTATGGCAACAGAATCCCCATAGAACCCCAATGGTCCCCAATGGAATGTGGGGGAAGGGAGGTCAACAGCCCAGCAGAACATTGAGAAGAAGAGTCCCAATAACACCCAGGGACACTGAGGACACCCAGGGATACTGAGGAGAAAGAGGGCGTCCCAGGCACCTCCCAATCAGCAGATCTCTGCCTGGTCCTTGTGGCAGGGAGTCTCCTGGATATTCCTGCCCAAAGAGGTAAGTCTGTTCTGGCACACCTCTATAGGGTTTGACAGGGACAAAGCTTTTTTTGTGGCTATTGGTTGCTGCTTTATCATTTATTCCCCATGTGTCCTTGTTGAACCCAAACTTGCTGTTCTCCTTTCCTGGCTTCCCTTTCAAGTGGGAGATGAAAACCAAATCCCTGATGGAAGAAACCCACCCTGTATGGGAGTTAGGAAGGAAGAAGGAGGAGGAAGCTGCAGGATGCCCCAGGGGCCATTGCTCTCCCTGCATCAGGCAGGGGTAGAGACACAAGAGTGGGTCATGGGAAGTGGAGAGATGCAGAGCCAACCTCCTCCCTCAGCCCCTCAACCATCGCTGAGATCAGACTGTCAACAGTTGACCAGACCACACTATAACATACCTTAATAAAAACTCAAAACAGAAAGGGGAAATTAAGGAAAACATTCTCAAATATATGCTGAGCCAATCCTTGGCAGAGCTGGAGTCAGTGCACCCTCTGCCCACTCCTCTCTGACTGCAAATACTGCTGCAGACCCTCAGGTAGGCAGACCCTGGGAATGGCACATGGACAACACATCCTGGCAGGTAGCTTCTTGCCAAGGTGCCTATGGACAGGGCACAGGCAAGAGGTTTTTAAGGCATCTGGTAAGACTATGCCTCAGCAGGGTCAGTGCTGAGAGCACTGTCCCTTGGCTTCTTTCTCATTCTCCATGTTCTCTTCATAAACAATATTCACATTCCTTTATCTCTTTGTTTTCTTCATCATAAATTTCTCCTTCAGAATTTGTAGTTTTATTGGACAGTTCTGTGAGTATGTGTATTTCTACCTTTGACTTACCACAACATTTAGATTTCTAAATGTGCAGCATAAATAAGGATAGTGAAAGGATAGTTCATTCTGTCAGGGTAAGGAGGAGACATCAGAGAGCTTCTCAGCTCTCTCTCAGTACAACTGGCTCAGTATAACTGTGATTTATTCTGCTCTGAACCTACAGCAGTTGTAGTTACTCAGTACCACTGCAAATCTACACCACTGGTGTTTGACTGGGTGTGATGTGACTATGACCTTTAGTTCTACATTTAAGGGCCAATGGATTAGTTATGCATTATTTGCCACCTCCTAGAAATGCTATTTTCACTTCTACTGTAATATTTGGCTGCTGCAGAGGGCAGGACAAAAGGCAGTGGAGCTGGGGCTCCCTTTTTTGCACTGCAGGACATGAGGCAGGAGAGACTGTCCTGACAAAAGGCCTTTGTGTGCATGAGAGGATCAGGCCCTGTGAGCCAAAATGAGGAAAAATGTTTCTACCTGCAGTTTGCTGCAGTGTTAGAAATCAAAACTGCAGCCAGCAGTAACTTCAGCTCTGTGTTACCCAGAGCCAAACTCAATAAATCCCTGGTGTTGCTGTCAGATGAGTCCTTTAGTCTTCCAGAGCAGGAAAGAGGCTGAGCCACTGGCGGTTAATCGGGGATTTCTGTGCTGACAGTCTAACTTCAGACCACTTCTCGTGTCTCAGGCCACAAGTCCCAGTACCTGCACTAACAACCATGATTTATGGCTGGAGCTGCTTTGCTCTACTGTGTGGTGTAATTGCTGTGCTTTTGAAGTGCCAGGCTTTCTGAGGAGCATTCATGGACTGTAGCTCCTCAGCTGTGTGCCCTGTCTGCTCCGTGGCTCAGGCAATGGCATCTGCCACTGCCAGGCTTTAAATCCCAGCAGTAGAGGTTGGTAGTGTGATTCTGCATACCCCTCTTAAGCTGTTTATGGTTACATATTACAAATGCAGTTTTTTCTGGCTTAGCAGAATAAATGGGTTCCATTCTTAATTGTGGGTGTGACTGGTTGCAATCAGAGGCAGCTGGTTCTCATGCCTGCACCTGCAGAACTAGCATGATCTTTATAACCTTGAGGGTGAGTGAATTCTCTGGGGCCTGCATCATCATATATGTGCCTTATATTTCTATAAGCCTACTAATGGCCACTGCATGTTGCAGAGAGGTAATCAGCCACTCAGCTGGAGCCAATGTCACTTCTATGGTGAGACCCAGGCTTTTGGATGCAGCCCTTCAAATGGAAAGACACTGCTGAGATGAGTATTACTGGCTCTGCTGGCACTTACAGGTCTGGTAGGATGCAACAGGCACAAGGGCTGCACAACAGGACACCACTCAAGAGTCTTCTCTGTGATTTACAGTGGCCAATTGCTTTCCAAACATCTTTCAAAGTGCAAAGTACAGAAACAGAGCTATTTTAGGAGATTGTTTTCTCTACGAGAGTAGTGCTTATAACTCAGAATTTGGAGACCTATTCTGGACACAGCTGCAGTGGCAGAAATAGATAAAACAACCTGCTTTCTTTTAATAGGCTTGTTTGGCAATTAAAGTCCATAAATGTGTTGGGTTTGTTTTAGAAAGATTTATATTCTATTGAATTATGTTATATATATATATATGTATATAATGTGTATAATAAAACCAGTACTGTGTGTATAATGTGCACACTACTCTCACTGAGTGTGTAAATGCATGCATACCTATATGTATTTATACACAAATATATCTGCTTCTTTAGCATTTCAGGAAGTGTGGAGTCCACCACCCCAACCTGCCCCTGGTGGGTGGTGTTAAGCTGTAGCTCTGAGCATCCCAGCACCCTGGCTGGTGCCAGCAGGTCCCTCTGCCCCAAGGAAATGGAGAGACTGCAGTGATGCTTTACTGGAGCCCCCAGTCCCTTCTGGGGCTGTGGGTCTGAGAGCTCCTGACATCAGCTCTTGCACTGGAAAGTCCTGCCAGAAAGTCACATCCAAACGAAGTTGAGGCACCGTCAGATGCCTTTCATTGCAGTGGACTGTAAACTAGGGGATTGTAAATCCCATGGGATCAAGCAGGCATTGCTTGGAGGGAGAGATTCCCTCTACAAGCACAAATATCCTGACGATTGCAATGGAAAGCAGAGGCTGACTAGACCCATATTTACATAGTACTCTCTCCAGACCTGCTGTGGTGCAGAAATTCCACTGCAATGCCTGTGTATGGAAGTCTCTCTAGTATTGTGTACACAGCAGTCCTCTACCTTTTGGGATATGTGCAGGGATCTTACAACTGGAATTAATTTAGTTGACATTTTGCAGTATGACACAGAGTTTAATTCTCATTTGATGCCATTGCACTCTCTGTTTTCTGCCTCTGCCTGGGGAGTTACAGATGTGCAAATAAAACCATTTCCCCTGAGATGATCCTACAGGGAAGGATCACTCTGCAGAGCTGTCTAGGATACTGGGTCCCACCAGCTGTTGTCAGTGAAAGAGCTTGATAATGCTTTCCTGGCCATCCTTCCCCCATGTGGGGGACCCCAACCCAAGAGATATGGTCACAGAAAGGGTCAAGTCAACTTGATTCTTAATGGGGGATGATGGGAGAGCTCAGACTAAGGGAAGCAAGGCTTTGATGGTGAGGCTGGCAGTTGTGGTGGGAATACCCCGGGGGGCTGGGCAGCTCAGTTTGCCAGCCTCACTTTGCTCAGGGAAGTGCCACAGGATGGGGATGGAAGGAGGTGCTGCTGTGGCCTCCCCTGGACACATCCAGCCTGGCTGAGTCTGAGAGCACAGAAGCTGGGGGCTGCTGTGAGAGGGGGCATGAGAGCAAGAGCTAAAGAAATGAGGGTAATGGCGCCAGGGAGGCAATTGCACTGTTATTAACACAGACACAGCCATCGCTCTGCCTTTGTCTCCTGATGAATCAGAGGAAATTGCCTTCCAGCCCTTCGCCTTCCAGCTACTTCAGCTGTGTTTTGTTTCTCTAAGATTCAAATATTCTGACTAGATTTCAGCATATTATTATGAGAACAGAAGAGCCATAGAGAAAGTGGAGCTTCACAGAGGAAATAGCCAGTAAATGTTGCTTTGAATTCTCTTGCTTTTTATGGCAAACTCTGATGTCAGGGACAGATATGGCTTTGGAGATGTGTTACAGTGCTGCAGATGTGTTTGTGAATACTTAGTGACAATCTCCTGTGACATTGCAATGGGCAGCTTACCATCATCTACGAGATTTTTAAGCCTGCCATTTTGATGTAACTGATTCTTCTATTTAATAGCAGTTCCCATGAACTATGAGTTTATAAAAGCAAGTGTACTCTTCTTTGTGTGGCAATCCTATCTAGCAAGATTAGCAAAATGTTCTATTTGCATTTTGCAAAAATATTGGGACTTTGTAACAAAAATATGCATCAAGTCAAGTGAAAAATGTGACAGTTTGATATCAAAATCCTAGAATGGCTCATGATGAAGAGGGTGAGGCAAACTTCCAAAGCAGGAATATTGAATTTTGGCACTTTCAAAATGTGGCATTCCATCCCTCTAATTTGCCATGGGCTTTTTGTTTCAAACATTTCTTCTGATGAAAAGAAGCAAGCAAACAAGAAAAAGAAAAAAAAACTCCTCCATATTTAGAATTCAATAAAATACTTCATTTGATCCTCTTCAGTTCCTTTGAAAAGTTCAACATGAACACTCAAGTACTGCATTCCTTCAAACTGTGCAGAAACTGCTGATCCAGGGTTGTGCAGCTTTCATGTGCCAAGTGCCCAGAGAGGGTACTCTAAAATCTCCTCTAATTCAGATTATTCCGTGGGACCGTCCTGATGGGTGTGAAACCTCAGTCTGGCAGGTACAGTGCAAGCACAGAGCTGTTTGTCCTGAGGGCTTTACCTTCCTGATCTATGATTCCCATAGGGTCAGATATATGTTTTTGTGTGGAGTGACACAAAAAGAATGGGATAATCCATTCAAAACATTTTTCCAATGCTGGAAGAGTAGTTCTCCACACTTCTTGTAGGAGGTGATTTTTCTCTTTGGTTTTGGAGAAAGGCAGGATAGGAAGGGTGACAAGGCAACACAGACAAGCTGTATATAAAGGATGAAATCCTGCCTTTGGGCACTGCTGCTGCTGCTGCTGCATGGGGCCAGGCAGGGAGCTAAACCCCCATGTTCACAGCTTGTGCTCTTCCACTGGGTTTGAGAAATGCTCAGCTCAGTTGTGTTTTCATTTATTCCAATTCCCCATTTTCAAGGTTGCAAGAGGAAATATTTTAAAGTCTTACTAACAGTAAAACATCCCTTAAAACATTCATGAAAGAGGAAGTGTTCAAGGAGAGCAGCCAGCGTTAAGTGATGGTGGTGTGCAGGGACACACACAGGTGACACACTGTGCACAGACACAAGGCCAGGACAGCCCTTGCTATGCAGATATTGTGAAAGTGGCCCCAGCCTGCCCCAGAGCAGCCTCTGGGCTCGCCTGGATCCATTCCCTGCAGTCCCAGGCAAATGGCAATTACAGGGCATTGCAGCAGGGATACAGGCGGTCCTGAGCTGAAGGAAGACGTGGACAAAACAGCCAGGTTCGATTTGACTTCCAAACACAAGGTGGAGAAACACAATTATTGCCCTCTGCTTGGCACTAGTGAGGCACATCTGGAATGCTCTATGTTGTTTGGGGCTCCCCAGTACGAGAGACAAGGTACAAGAGCAAAAGGTCACCAGGACATGGGGAGGTTGGAGCTTCTGTGCACAAGAGGAGGTTGAGAGGAAGGAGTCTGTTCAACTTGGAGGAGAAAATACTCAACTACCTCTCACTGCTGCCTGAAGCTGACAAGTGAGAGGGTGAGGACAAAACAGACTTCTCAGAGGTGTGCTGTGGTAATTTAAGGGGCAACAAACACGCACTGGAATATGGGCAATTCCGATTAAATATTAGCAAAAATATTTTCAGCATAAGGGTGGTTAAATACGGGAGTTGGAAAGGTTGTAGAATCTTAGCTTTTGGAAATGCTTAAAATTTGCCTAGGCAAAAACCCTAGTTGACTTCCTCTGAGGAGAGTCCTGGACCCTGGTGACCTCCAGAGGCACCTTCCAGCCCTGCTTGTTCTACAGCTCTACGACCACAAAAACTTGACAGAGAAAATAGAATGACAGCGGTACAAAGGTCAGCAGAGCTAATGACCTAGAGATGTCTTAAAGTATGATTAAGAAGCAAAGGAATCTTAAAAATCTGTTACAAGAGAAATGGAAGAATTCTGCAAGAAAGGCAGAAGTGACAGACTTTTCCAAAACTAGCTCCCTAAAGAGAATAAAATTAAGCAGCATAATTAGATCACATGATAATTAGTTGCTTTGTGTCCCAGAAATGAAGGATGCAATGGAAAGCTAGTTTCTTTACAATCAGGTGTTGACAGCTAATCTAGACCTAGCATTAGTAAGAGAAGCCTGTGAGGGTCTTTCTGGGTCATTTGCATCAGTTTTCACCATTACCTGGATCAGAAGGAAAGTTCCAGAAAACTGAAAAAAAAATATCCCAAGGGAAGGATAAGAGGAGAATTAACAATCATCCTTAATGTGAATTCAGCACAGAGTTAGGGAATATGGCTTTGGCCAGAACAACTCAGTGATTTCTTTTAATGAGATATTGTATAAGTTTGATTGGCAAAGGTGAAAATGCTGATACCCCATACATGTGCTTCTCTGTAGAGTTCAGTGTTCAGAGTTCAGTGCCTTGGGCACTTGTATTACACCAGTTGAGCCTTGTGGATTCAAAGGTGCTAACCATCATGTCTCAGACTTACAAGGTCTTCAGAACACAAGAAGTGGTAACAGAGGACCATCACCAGAGCAGCTCAGAAACAGCCCTGGCTGGGGCCTTGCCTGGGCAGCATCTTCACCTCGGGCAGTGCTCTGCTGGTCCTGCTTTGCCTTTGCCTACTCCCTTCTCATAAATTATTCCACCAGAGAAGCCCAGCTGGGGGGTGAGGGGCATGTCCCACTGAGCCATCCCAAGGGCACCTGAAGTGCCTGAGTGTGTCTGTGGGCTCCCACAGTGCTGGCAGAGACCCCTCTGCCCAGGGCAATGGAAGGTTTTGGGTCTCCTGCATTGATAAAACACCTGGAAACAGCCATCTCAGTTTGCAGTCAGACAGAGCAGAGGAGCATCCTGCCCAATGGGAATTGACAGGGAGGGCAGGCCAGGAAAGAGGAGGTTGCAAAGCACTAGTTCTGCCAAACTAACCTTATTATTTTTCCCTCCTTTATCTTTTGACATTAAGCAGACTGAGTGGGTGAACAGAAGATGCAGACACAATTAAGCAGATATTGCAAGCGGGAGGGTGAGTTGCTTTTTATGGCTAGTTTATGTTTCAGACACACAACCATACAGAATAATGCAATAAGAAAAACCATGCAGTATTTACCCTGGGTTTATTCACTGCAGGTCCTCTGAGAGCTGCTTTTGTTTGTCTTTATTTAATTGGCATGGTTGGATGGCCACCAGCAGGTCCAATTAAACAGATTCAGTAGATTCCACTGCACATTTTTATTTTTTTCTCCATCAGCGTGTAGCAAAAACTGTCCAAAATAATTTGTCTGAGTACTAGTAATGAATATAAAGTGCACTCTATTCCAGCCTGCACACAGTAAGTTTCAGCTGTACAGGGTTTTACAGCCAAAGCAAACTGGGTTAATAATGAAACCACTGATGCAATCCTTAGTGCAGCCTTAGTGGGGAAGAGGGTGACATGGTGTGTTATGATATGAGATATTTGGTTGCTCAGCTTTGGGCATACCTGATAAGCATTATGTCATCCTTTGTAGCTATCTTAAGCTTTGGCCTTAAATGTTAGGTGGGAACTATTTAAAAAAATAATCCCACCCACAGGACCTGAGCATGCCCTTAATATCAGGTATTTGTTTAAGTGCTTTGTTGAATTGGAGCCTAGTAGATCCTCTTGAAAAGAAAGTGATTTTCAATCTAATAAGGTTATCTTAGTGTGAACATTTTAACTGCATCAATCAATATGCCCATCAGGAGTAAATGACTAATGGGATTTCTCTTTTCTTTCTTTCTTTGTTACAAAAATGATGAATTGACTTTGCCTGTTGCTAAAGATTCTCATCTCCCTAATGCATTGCAGATATGTTTAATGGACACAAGCTGTCAGGGTCTTGCAATAACCAGTCCCAACCAAAAATATTTCCCTTTCGGATTTGGTCAGCATACCCCAGTTCTGCTCTCACAGTGGAAAATTTGAAAAGGCTGGAAGAGGAATATGCAGCTTCTAAAGAAGCCTTCAAAATGCAGAGAATGAAAGATTATATTGAGCAGACTAATCTTGCTCTCTTCAAAAGAGAGACAGCTAGGAGAGCCAGCAGAGATTTTGTCGGTGATGTGGAGCCTGAAGGAGCCTCCTCATCCCTCCCTGCAAAACAAGCAAAAGTTGCAATCGAGTTTCCCGAAAGTCCTCTGAAGAAAGAAGAGATATCGACAGGTATTTTTTAGCCATCTGTTACAGGGAAGGAGAGAGAATAAATCAGCTGTTCTGGAGCTTTTCTACTTTTCTGTCTGCATATCACAGAGTCACACAATGAGCCATTATAGAATGGTTTGGGTTGGAAGGTACCTTAAAGACCATCTATTTCCAACCCCCCTGCCATGAGCAGGGACATCTTTCCCTAGACCAGGTTGCTCAAAGCTCCATCCAACCTGCCCTTGAACACTTCCAGGGATGGAACAACCTGTACCAGTGTCTCACCACCCACACAGTAAAGAATTTCCTCCTAACACCTAATATAAATCCCTCTGCTTTCAATTTAAAACCATTGAACTTCAGGAAGCTCTCATGGGCCCACTTCTCAGGCTTGTCTGGGTTCTTCTGGATGGTGTCCCACTGTTCTGTTGTGTCAGCTGCACTGCTCAGCTTTCTTTCCATCTGCTGAGACTGTGTTCAGTCTCACTGTGTCATTGATGAAGATATTAAAGGGCACCAGTCCCAAGACAGAGCCCTGAGGGACACCACTTGTCACCAGCCTCCATTTGGACTTAGAGCCATTTACCACAACTCTGGCTGTGTCCATTCACTGAATAGTTCACCCTTCAAATCCCTGTTTCTCCAAATTGGAGAGAAGAATGTTATCTGTTCCAAAAGCCTCACTCCTTTGCTGAGTGTTGCAATCATTCCATCATATGGTGAAAAATAAGTGCCTGGACACCTAACATGGTGATGGATTGTGAGGAGCAACATATGTCTGCCCTTCCCTGCCTGCAAGAGAGGGCTGCATTTGTGTGGACTGCTGAGCTGGTTTATACCATGTTTTTGGCAAAAGCCACTGAGCTGTGAGAGCATGGTAAGGTGCACCAGCATCCAGACCACAGTCCCAGCCTTCATCACAATGCAAAGTACTAATCTAGAAAGAAAGGAAAATCAGAATTAAACCAAGAAAGAATTTAAATACAAACCCCACCCATCTATTTTAGGAGCATCCATTTTTGTTTTGTCTGGATCAGAGTTGCTGTGTTGCATATAAATGCCAGCAAATTAATATCAGAAAAATTATCTCTCTTATAAGACTCTTCAAGCTCTGTTTACTTCAGATAGATAGATAAATAGGTAGACAGTTAGATAGATATAGGTAGATCTATACATTCTGCTTTTAACATAATTTTATAGCTCATTAAGTAATCCAGCCAATGTTTGGAAGCAGGTGGCAGGGGCAAACATATAGTTAATCCATGGAAAGAAAGCCCCTGTAAATTATAGGGGATAAACCTCCTCTTTTAAGGAATTAAGGAACTTGTCCCATTTCAGTTCTGGCTGCCTGTGGTGACACTGCTTGCAAGCCAGGATAGGGTCACAGCTGTCCCCTGCCAGTGGGTGAGGAAGGGACAAGTGGTTCCATCCACCATCCAAAGCCACTGGAAGTATACAGCACAGCAGCCCTGGGGAGCTGCAGCTGGTTGCCTACACAGGGAGAGTCTGGATTTCTGCAGCACAGACTGGGTCACAAAACAGGGTCCAGGTGGGACAACTTGGCCTAATCCTAATTCTAAACCATTTTTTTTTTTTTTTTAGAAAAGATTGGACTTTTTNGAGAGTCTGGATTTCTGCAGCACAGACTGGGTCACAAAACAGGGTCCAGGTGGGACAACTTGGCCTAATCCTAATTCTAAACCATTTTTTTTTTTTTTGAGAAAAGATTGGACTTTTTCCATTAATTCTTCTTTGAACATGGTATGAGCAGGGGTCCCACCTGCTGCAGGAGAGCCCCTGGCACAGCCTGCTGTGGCACAGTCAGAAATGCACAGCCAGCATGAAAGAGCCAGGCTATTCCTTGGAGTAAAGGGTTACCTATTTCCTAAGGAATTCATGCACTGGTCCTCCTTTGGGGTTATCAACAGAAGTGTTTTCTGCTCACTTCTGCACTTTTCTCAATGCAAATTTGCCAGCTCATAAGAATGAGAAATAGAAATTCTTCACACACATAAGGTTAATTTTTTAAAGAGCTTTCCATGTGCAAATCAAGTATTCTTATCAGGTATACATGTGAGCTGCATCCTTGAGGACAAATCAATCCTGGCAAGAGGCTGAGAGTCTGAAACCACCACAAAAGACAGGAAGCAAATGCATGCAGAAACCTCTCTCAGTGCTATCCTAGGCAGTCATGTCTTGGATTTGCACATCACAATTAAAATTCAGGTGATATATGGAGTTTGTTTCAGCCTGTTTCAGTAGAGAGCTAGTATGTAGACACAGGAAGATTTACCAAGGAAAATCAAATACGGGAATGCCTCATTAGGGACCCAGTGTCAACATTTAATATATCCTCAAGAATTTGTACACTACAGTGGTTCAGGGGGCTTTTTTTGCTTCTTTTGATCTCTTTTTATTGTTTCTTGTCTTTCATAAGAGTAGCTTATGTAATCTGAGCAGTAACCTGCATTTTGATGCTTTTTCTGGCTCCCTGTCATCGCTATCTATACTTCTCTTTTTTACCACGTGTCTTACTCTTCTGCATTTTCTTTTCTACCATCTCCTCTGCCACCCTACTGCCCTTCCCAAATACCTCCTCTTTCCCCAGACCACTGTGTGTCCAAAGGCACCTCTCCTCTCTCCCACTTCCTTCTGCACATGCCTGCCCTAAATCTCTTCCCTCTGTGCTCTCTGATTTTTTGGAAATAAGACCACTTGGCATGGAGACACTGAGGGAGGTTGCATAAGAGCTGTATGACCTGGCAGAGCATGTGAGACAAGCCAAGATGTACCACTGACCCAGTAGATGTGGGCTGTAACAGACCCCAGGTCTGCTGTGCTCAGCACAAAGTGGGAAATGTGCAGCCTGAGGCCACTTGAATTAAGGCAAACCTGGAGGGGAAAGAAAGGTGCTGTTGTGGCAGCACATCCCTCAGGGCACCACACCTGACTGGATGATGTGATTGGGCCAAAATTACCATTTTGGGCTCACTCCCCATTCTTGCAGCATCATGACCTTCCCACAGAGGGGCACCCCCAGTCCTCTTCACCCAATTGCCCCTGTGCAGCCACAGGGAAGGTGAAAAACCCACGGGGAAAAGCCCTTCCAAAGAGTCTCTGGAATAAGGAGACCCAGCTGTTCACAGATGAAACCTGAACAGAAAGGCAAAGTAAATTAGCTTGTTACTCTTGTCTCTTCCTCTGCAAAGCCTGCCCTCAGTCTCCAGCAACTTTTTTTTACGGTTCATTTTCAGGAGCTTTTTCTCTGCTCTCCCTCAATTTATTATACCATTAAAACCGATGGGGAAAAATGTTCCTCGTTAAGGCGAGAAGGTTTTATCTGAAATACAAAATAATGAAATGGCAAGAAATCTCAAGGCAGAAAAAAAAAAAAAACAACTAACCTGCTGTTCTACACAAAAAGAGGATCTTTTTTTATTTTTAAAGAAAGCTTTTTCTCTCCCCTCCAGCAGCAGCAACATACTCTCCATCAGCTCAGCCCACAGGATCTATGCCAAAGGAATCCAGGTAAGCAGAGTAATTGGTAACATTTTTCTGTATAATTCAGTCACGTTAGGCTGTATTTATGCCATAGCCAGGCAAGCAGGAGCAACAAGGAACAATTGGAAATTTACAGTGTGCCTGAGACATTCACAGCCTGGCAGCCTCTGCCGTGCCCCTGCTATTAATAAACTGGAAGTTATGTCTGTCCAAGGGGTTGTCTTTGGGCCCCTCAACATCAGCTGTGTTAAAAAGGATGCTGCCAGCCTCTGCAGAGGTTTTTTTTTAAATTTTTTTTTTATTTATTTATTTTGTTAGACAGATAAATCCTACGCAGAACCTCTCAAATCAACTGAGATGTGTGATTTTTATTTTACAGGCTGCTCATCCAGCTGGGGACAAAAAATAGGTCTGATTCCTCAGCCACAGTAAATCAGCATAATACCACCCTTCCCACCACCGATGCCACTGCAGCAACACGGATTTACACCGTCTGGAGATGTGGCTCCCTCCTCCCATCTGCCCGATGTAAACACACAGACACATCTAATCTCCCTGGCAGAGAGAAGGCAGAGGAAGGAAATTGAATAGACCCCCTTGTTAAGAGGCAAACAAAGACCAAACTCTTTTTCAATGTACTTTAAAGAGTACTCAGTTCATTAGTTACAGTTTTATAGGAATATCCAAATGATTTTTTAAAAACTTTTTTCTTAAAACATGCTACCACAAGTGCTTGGCATAAAGGGAAACAGACAAAAGCAGCTGTTTTAGGGAAAGCTGTTACATTGCTACATGAACATGCTCTAAGATGTTTTTTGACTATATTTTATAAATTACATTCATATACATTGTAAATATATTACAGATTTTTAATAAATTTAATTGTCCAACATTTATATAAAAAACTATTATAAATCCATAACTTTCATCCTGAAAGAGTGCAGGCTCTATTTCTTCCCCAAATTTTGAAACTGTTATGGACTGAAGTAAAACCTCTGTCGGCAAATCAAGGGAAATCAGTCTCAAAAGTTCCCTGGCTAAAGTCACTATATGAATGCCAAAAAAAAAAAGAGATTTCCCCCCATCTGAAGGTTTGTGAGAGGGCAGTCCAGCTCCTTGCAGGGCTGGCCTGAGCTGTCTTTGAGGGCATTTGGGGTGCATGCAGCCAGCTGCCCATGCATTGCTGAGGCTGCACCCCAGCCCCTCGTGGGCAGGCAGGTTGGTCAGCCTGAGCACATCTCAGGCAGACACCAGCTTGGGCCATGGAGCATCCCAAGTCACCCACTTACACCCTGATCCCAGGAACAGGGGCTTCCTTCAAATTTGGGGTTGATACTGGTCCCAGTTAACCTGCACATAGTCCTTTAATGGGCTCTACTCCTCATGTGATGGCATTTTACTGCCTCAGGAGAGCTGGTAGAGCAAACACACAATGGAGGCACCACTAGTCCCCCTATTCCTCATTAGTTTTCACCCACAGATGCATTAATTGGTGTGTGCTCTGCCCAGAATCCTCCACAATTCATAGGTAACTAATAAGAAAGCAGTGATGTGTAAAGGCCTTGTTGAATTACTAATGGATATAAATAGACAAATAAATTTTTTTAAAACACCCTTCACTCCTTACCTTTAATCAGATCACAGTCAAGCCCCAAACAGTTTGTTCAATATCTTATTTTCATGACCTCAGTCCACTCTGTCAAAGAGCAGGGATTAGCTGATATTGCTGGGAGACGCCCCTGGAAAGGTGCTCTCCATCACCACCCTAAGCCATGATGCCACAGCTGAGGGGTGACACCTGCTGAGCTGGGAGGATGCCCACAGGTGCTCAGCACCCCCAGCCTCAGGGTGTCAGCATGGGCTGTCTCAGCCAGCAGAGATGGTCGTGACCCAGAATGGAGGAACAGTCCAGTCTTCAGCTTCTTGGTTTCAACAGGCCCCTCAGGCTGGTGGTTCCCTCTCTTTTTGCCTGAAAAGGGGAAGTTAATTCACTTGAAATTCACCAGCAGCTCAGTGGTGCTGTCAGTCTGCCATCAATGTGCAAAAGCTCTTCCTCCCCTCCCTGCCTTATGCAGCCCTCAGGTTGTGCCCCCTCCTTGCCACACATGAGATGGGCTTCAAGGCCAGCATCTCCTTTTTGGCTAGCACAACTCCTCCACCTCCAGACATCCAGGTTTCAAAGGACCTTTGGGGGCCTTCTGAACCATTCACAAATGTGATTCAAATCAATCACATTGATTTCCAGGGGCTCATTAGACACCTCAGTGTTTTAGGAGTTCCTGGACTCAGGGTTTCTCCATGAGTGAAGCACAACACTGTCACCAGGCTGTCTCAGCCCACGAGGGTTTATGAAATGCTTAGCTGGCAAAACAAAAAGCATTAACTTCTTGGCTACAGCTTTCTACCAAAAGATAGGCAGGTCCTGCTTCAATGCAGATGTCTCAGGGAAAAAATGTGCAGTGCATTAGAGAGCTGTGACTCATAGAATAATTATCCTTGTTTCTCATAGTTTATTAATAATTTAAACCCAATCTTGATGTTATTGATCTATCATTGAATTGGAGATTTATTTCAGATCTGTAGTCACTGAAGCAGTAAATTTAATCCCCCTTTCCCCCCGCCCTTCCATCCACTAAACTCACTTTATAACTAAAACATGATGTTTAGGCTGTTTCAGTAATAGCACAGAAGAATGAGAGCTCAGAGGCAGTGGGTGGCAGGAGCAGCCTTAAGCACACAGCAGACCAAGGGGGGCTGCAGAAGGTTCTACTTTTGACCAAACTATCCTTTTCACAAGGTCTCAGGGATGCCAGAAGGACCAGACTCACTGGCATGTGCATCACAACCAGATCCTGGACCAATTTTGCTTGTTTTCATCTAGATTTGATTACCCATGCCCACAGTTAGCCATCAGCTTTGCAGGCTGATCCCAGTCGTGTGTCCCAGTCCTACTCTTTGTCACAGATTCGAGCTCACTGAGGTAAAAGTGCCCAAACACGTGGGCTGTTGCAGGGTACATAAGCTCTTGGGCCTGATACTAATCTCACTTAAACTGGCAAGAACCTGGAGCAGCTGCCTGGGTGTCCCAGGAGCATCATGAGTGTAAAATCCATTTATGTGTGTGAAGGATCAAGCCTAGAGAACTATAATGTGAAGATTCCTACAGCAGTGCTCACTGGGCTGTACCATGTGTCTGGTGAATTCAGTAGTACAGCAGCAAGACTTGGCCTTTTAAAAGAAGCCAGGAATAGAAAACAGCATCCTTTATGGCTGTAATGTGCCCAGAAGAGTGATTTTTGTAGGCAAATGAAATACATTTTTATTAGACCAATTGTAGCATGCAGTTGGGTAGGAAAATGTGTTCTTGGCTGTACCATCTCTTTCTCAGGTCTAGAAGAAAACAAATGTGCCTAAATGCTCATCTGTTCTTTCCCATCTATATTAAAGGATACAATTAAATATATTTCCATCCTCTGCCAGCCTTTCCTTGCTGCTGACCTTAGACCCTGCAGCTGGAACAACAAGTGGGGTCTCTTGGCCACTATCAGGGTCCTTGCAGCCATAGAAATGTGTGGCAGGGCTCTAAAAAGCAAACCAAATGGGTGTCACTAAACAGAGAGGATGTGTTGGTGTGATGTGTGCTCTTAGTGTGTCTGGTGTCTCTTGTCCAAGCAGGAGACATTCCTAGAGAAGAACAGCAGGAAAACAAGGCAAGGCTAACTCAGTGTAGTTCATGTTTTCCTCAAGAATCATTCTTAATGAAATAGTCATAAAGGTCAGCTTTCTTTGGTTTGGACTTGGGGAAGTGTTGGGTTCCAGTTTATGTTAGCTAAACCTGGAATAGGAGCAGGGAAATGCTGCTATTTCTTTAATCCTGCAGGACAAGGGATGGTGCCAGCAGTAACACATCAGGGTGCAGGTGCTGGGTGTTGCAGGGCTGTTGGGAAGGGGAGAAGTCCATGTCTGGAAATGCTGCTGAATGGCTGGGTCCCTGTGCCACTGGGTCCCACCTGTGCTGATGGGACCATTGTCACTGGCAGGTAACAGCTCCTGCAAGGCCCAGGCTTGCTGGCATTGGACCTTTCTCTTCTTTGAGGCCTGAGAGCCTGCTTTGGTGAGTTTTCACCTGAAGCCATGAATTCCTGGCAACTGGGGCCTTCCTGCAGCTGGAAAGGAGTGACCTCCCTTCCTCCCTCCCTCTCCTTGGTGAAAGAGGTGGAGTGAGTGATCACAGGTACCCATCACCAGTGCAAGTCTGTCCTGAGTACGCACCTGTGATGGGAGCACAACCCCAGCTCCCAGTTTAGTCCCACACCAGGCAGCTAGGAGGGTGTTCTCAGTACGGAGCAGCCAAGTAGAGAAGCTGAGCACCACTTCAGGCCTTGGTTCCCCCAGAATATACCATTAAACAGGTCTAGGTCTCACTGCACCCTGGTGAGGTGAGGAAATGTCTTTTGCTGCCCTTTTAGGGTGGGTAACAAGAGAGCTGTGTCCACACCTCTTTCCCCCCAGGCTGGGTGCTTCCTACTCCGACTTGCTTGCTGGAGGTGTCTGCTCCTTGCTGTTGTCACTGTTAGGCTCCTGATTCAGGTTAAGCTTCACTCAGGGTGTTGACCCTGGGCCCTGGCTCAGTTCACTCAAGACACATTTGGCTTTCTGGGCTGCAAGCACTCATCTCTGGGTCATGTTGAGCTTCTCCTCTCAGCCAATACCCCACATCCTTCTCCCCAGGGCTGCTCTAAGTCCTCTTTCTGCCCAGCCTGTATTTGTCCCTAGGGCTGCCCTCACCCTTGGGTGGGACTTTGCACTGGCCTTGTTGAACTTCATGAGTTTCACATGGACCCACCTGTCAAGCCTGTCAAGGCCCCTCTGGATGGCATTTGTCAGGTAGAGAGTGGTTGTCCAAAGCAGAGGATGTGCACTGTGGTGAAGTCTGCTCCAGCATATTCCAGAATAAATAGCAGGCAGCAGGAGTGACACAACTGTAGAGTTGCTACCTGTGCTACTTCTCTTTGCCCACCTCAAACCTCTCAATCTCCCATCACTGGGGTGCAGCAGCTTGAAATCTACAGCAGGAGAATTCCTGGAAATCTGGCTCCATGCCTTGCCCTGCCCTGCAGCTTGTCCCAGCAACCCTACTTTTGCTTGCCAGGCATTTGTATAAATAGGATTAACATCCGCAGTTACACTTAGCTAGGTTGCAAATTACACAGGCTATCAAGGCTCGTGCTTCAGGGCAGACACTGATTACCATCAGAGGGGCAAAAATGAGTTTTTCCAATAACAGAATATTGCATGATTGACTGGGAACATTACAGGGCAGAGTGGATTAGCCTTTGCCATCAGTATCAGTTATATGTCATTACCACATCAAAGCACCAGCCCGCTCCCACCCCGGCAGCGTTGAAGGCAGCTGGGTCTCCAGGAGCAGGCTTGGTTGTTAAAACCAACACACAGTTTGAAGCTGCTTATAAAATGTGCCTCCAGCAAGCTGTGCTCCCTGCTTCTGCCTGCCTGCCTCCTGGGCTGCATACTTCAGCTGGCCAGAGGAGCTTGAGTGCCTCTCCTCTGCCTCCTGGGGTTTCCTGGCTCTGGTGGGATCACGGGGTATCAGAGGATGTGGGACTCGCTGCAACAGGAGGCTGGAAGGCTCCTTTCCTTACAGGTCTGTTGCCACCATCCTCATGGTGTTTCTAGAGGCTTGCAAGAGGAGCTGAGTCCCTGTTAATTTTCTGTTATGGATGAACAGCTTTGCCCACTTTCAGGTCATCTCATTTCTTTCATCTTGGCAGCAAATGATTGTCTCATCTGAGTGGAAGAGCTGGAACTGACAGAAAATCTAAAATAAGAAACATAATTAGCAGTGAAACTTTTAATTCTCCTTTCTAAGCCGTTTCTAAATGTGTTAGTGCTTATTTATTGAACCCAGCTTGGCATTTAGACAGTTCCTTTTAGTGCTAATAGGGTTGATTACTGGGTTGAGTACTACAGCTTTGAGGAAATGGCTGCTCAATATTCAGAGATGCCAAGTTCCCTCAGCACAGAAATACCCACCTTTCTTCGCAGGAAATGTGTATTATTCAGCACAAATATATAAAATTAAGGTTGTCACAGGAGCCACAAGAGTCACAGATGCCACAGCAGCAGCACATACATGAAGTGTGTGGCTGTGGGATGCCAGGGCTCAGTCTTTCTGGGGCTAAAAACTCCCTCCAGCATGGGCAGGACAGTGCCAGCCTTTGTGATGGGAACTGGGCTGGGCTTGGCTCTGGATCATTGGCTTGGCTCTGGGGCCAGGGGGCACCATGGGGGTGGCAGGACCCCAGAGAGGGATCCATGGACAGGTCTGAAGAGGAAATTTAGGGAAGAAGGACATCCACACCAGGAGAAAAGGAGAAAGAGGAGGAGGAGGAAGAGGAAGCTACCTGGTTTCTCTGGGTTACAGTCAAGAGCTGGGGTTCCCTATCCTTGCCAACTTCCAGTTCACACTGAAATCCAAGCCTCTTGTCTTCTTTCCAGAGTCAAACAGAGCAGGGTCTTCTTCCTAATGGAAATCTGGGGGCAAGAAATGTAGGTGGGGATTTTTTTCCCCATAACAGTCATTATCAGAGTATTTGCTTCAGTGTGTGTAATGGACCTTTTTGTGTTCCCTCTCCTGCAGATCAATCAATAGGACAGATGTCTGATTGTCCTCCTGTTCCAATGTATATCATCATTACTCCTTTGGAGCTGCTGCAAAATAGCACAGGTGTCAATAAAAATAGAATTTGGACTTTCATTTACTTTCATTGAGGCTTTATAGGTGAAAATGGTAGGTTTTCAGAAAATAAGCCTCACCTTCACATTACTGAGCAGGTGATGTCAACACAAGGCTGCTTGAGATGCAGCAGTCTCCAGAAACAGAGCAGGCTCCTAAAAGCTGAGAGTCAAGCCAGCCTGGCTTGTCAAGCCTTGCCAATGGCCAGCTGAGAGCAGAGAGATTATCCTGCTCTGGGGAACAGAGATACTTGAGCTCAGGAGTTTCTCCCTGGGTGTGATTATCTTGTAATAGTCACTACCCCTCATTCTCATTTCTAGCTGGGAAGGAGGTGCAGAGTGGGTTTACCAGTTTGTGTCCCCCCTCTTGTAAACTGCCAAGGCGTGGCTTTTAAGGCAACCTTGGGAAAGTGCACAGGAACACAAAGGTCTCTGTCACTAAGGCACTGAGCTTTCAACCAGAAGGGTCACTTGCATATTGTGTCAGTGCAGCATCCAAGTGTTTGTTTTCATTTACTGGGGGGAAATGAAGTTTCATTTTAGTGCATCACTCAGATTTGGATTGACCATAAGAGCCACGGTTGCACTTATTTTCCCCCTCAAACTCCTGTCTCTCATACCCAGGCATTCTCTTCCAATGATGCCTTGGAACAATAAACCCAGGGTAACCCAGGCCAGGCAAAGTGAGATGCACATGAGAGGTCTGCATGGAGAACAAGGTTGCATCCTTGATTACCTGTGGTAGTCCAGAACAAGTCAGCCTCCATCTGAGCAGCCTTGTCCATGCAGGTGAAGACTTCTTCTTTGGGAGCTAAAGGAAAAAGGGATTTGCCTGCCTGTGGGTCTTGGAAGAAGACTTTGTAAGGTGAAAATTGTGCCTGGTGTGGGAACAGTGACAGGCAACAGCACCAGGCACCTCGGGCTACATTTCAGCCACTTTGCCTTAGTGCAATACATTGCCTGGTGTGAAATGCAGGACAGAGGGGTGACTGAAAATGGTCAGCCCCCAAAATACACCTGGCCCAGCATTCTGCCCTGGATGAGACCCAGCAGATGCTCAGGAAGTACCACAAAAATAGAGCAAACATTTGTTTATACTTCCCAGAATACTTTCCATTTCCCCAGTGGTCTGTGACTCAGTAACCTCCTGAACTGTAGATGCCATCTCTGCCTTTAATAGCTCTTGATGGATTCCTCTGCTATCGATCAGCTTACACCCTATTGAACCAACACAAACTTTAAACATCCACTGTACCCTATGGCAAGGAGTGCCACAGCTTAAAATCTCCTTTGTTTATTTTGAACTTGTCACTTGATAGTTTTCTTTGATGTTCACTCTCTTCCTTTGAAGAGCACTGAATAAGATGAACAGCTGTTCCCCAGTCACATCACTCTTCCTTTCACAAAACTCGGTCATATTTCTTCTTCAGTCATTTTTTCCTCCAAGATAAAAAGTCTTAATCTATTCAGTCATTCCCTGAATGGAGGCCCTTTTGTGCTTTTGATCATCTTCAATTGCCTTCCTCTGTAACTTTTCTATTTCTTCTGTATCATATTTGAGATCAGTGCATCAGGACTGCACAATGGCATTCAAGAGAAGGGAGTCCATGGATTTATACAGCAGCATAATGATTTCCCCTGTTTGCTCTCTCCTCCTTTCCTAATAATTCCTAGTTTTCTGTTTTCTTTTTTGATTGCTGCTGAGTCTTGAGCTGGCATTTGCATAGAGTTATCTATTATAACCTGAGGATTTTGCTCCCAAGTGGAAATAGCCAGCTTGGAGCCCATTATTTTGTATGTAAAGCTAGGATTGTCTTTTCCCATGCACATCACTTTACATTTATCTACATCAGATTTTATCTATAATTTTATTACCCTTTCATTCAGTGCCACAAGGGTCTTTTTGCAACTCTTCACAGTCAACCCTTTGCCTCAACCATCCTTAATATCATAAGTAAACTTCTCTCCCTGCTTGCTGCTATTTTGAGATTATTTTTGAATATTTCAAAAGCATGGGACAACATTTTGGCTAATTTAACAGCTTCCTCTCTCAAATTTGAAGTGCCAGCTCCCAGGGAGAGGGGACAAATGCCACTTCCCAAGCTCTTGGGGTGTCACTGGAGAGCAACTGGGAATAAATGGCACTGTGCCTAAGCAGCACTTGTGTCTCTGCCCTTGCACAGATAGGATGAGGGGTGATGATGCTCGCTGGGATGTGTGTCTGCCCCTTTCTGTACTGGAGCAGTGGAAGATGGGCCCAAGCCCAAGGAGGTGAGCAGAAGCCCTGGGGCCCCAGGAAAGGGGACAGAGTGGAATGGATGGCAAAGCCTTTCTCTGAGAAAACCTCTGCACACAAAGCTGTGTTGAATAAACAGGAGCTCACTGGCAACTCTTCCTCACCAAAAGCAAGCTGGGAGCCTGTCAAGCTCTCAAGCAGAGGCTGGAGAGTTGTCACTGCTGTTTGTAGGCAAAAGGAACCAGACTGAGCATTGCTCAGGGAAGCATGAAATTAATTCACCTAGAGAAAAAACAGGAGAGGGTTCCTCATTTCTGTCCTCTGGCACAGCTCAGAGCCATAGGGTCACACAGAATATGTTTCCTTCTGCTCTCTGGCCCTAGTAACTTCTTGTTGCAGCCCCTAGAGCCAGGCAGTGCAGGATTTGACAGCTCTTTGGTGAGATGCCTTTCAGAAAAGGCACGTGGCTTCCAGAAAAATGCTCTGTGGAGGTGATTTGATGCTCCTGTAACTGCAAGGGGGAAAAGGAAGTGTCTCTTCTCTGATGATAGAGCAAAAACTTCTTAAAAGGGCAGAGGCTTCCCCTTTTAAGAGACTTAAGCTTGACCACCAGAAAACCAGAACCCTTTTGATGACAAAATAAAAGAGCAGGCATTGGTGACTCAAGCATGAAGTATGTCTTGAGCTGTGGGAACATTTTTTCTCCTGGCAAAAAGATATGTGTGCACATATAAAAAAGACTGAATGTTTTCCACCAGACCCAGAGAGTAAAACAGAGATTCAAGAGAAGGCCAGAGGCAGACCCACCCCCTCAGTGCAGCCCTCAACCCCCTCACCTGAGTGGCAAAGGTGCTCAGCCACGGAGAGAAGTCCTTATTTCCATCCCAGCCCTCCAGCTCTGGCCGTGCTGCTTCCCACTCCAGGGACTGAAGCTGAGCATCAGCAAGTGACCAGGGCTCCTCCATTGAGGCTGAGGGTTTCAGCAGTGCCTTCACCTCTTGTTTAAGGTGAGGTTTAGGGCTGGAACTGTGTGGTGTGCCCAGTGCCAGCACAGCACTAGTGGTGCACACCAGCTTGGCTCACATATCTGCACAGCCCTGCTGCACTGACAGTGGGTGTAAAACCAGCCCCTTGGGTTCCTGCTACAAACTTTGCACCTCATTCAGCTCAGAGATGGAGGGTCTTTGCCTTCTTCTCCTGATGGGAGGTTTTGTGGAGGAATGAGTAATAAATAACAACTCTTCTCACCACCAGAAAGGCAGATGTGGATGGTAGGCAGAGCAGAGCTTTTGTGCAAGCAGCAGTGGCAGCAGCCCGTGTAACTCAGCCAGCACAAGCCCACAGTGCCTGCAAACAAAGCCAGAGTAAGATGCAAAATGTTCATTGGTCCTGGTGGCAGCAGGGTTTGTGCTGTCAGCCAGCCCACCCAGCCCTGGACTACAGCTGGTTGACGGATAAGGAAAACCCATCTGGAAAGAATCCTGGGGAAAGATGGGCAGGAATATGTGGCAGGACTGATCAGAGTAGAAGGCACCAGAATGGCTACTGTAAACACTACAGGGAGGAAAAAGGCCCTCACTGCTTTTGAGCCATTATCATAGACTCACAGAATGGCAGCATGGTTTGAGTTGGAAGGGACGCTAATGATCATCGGGCTCCAATCATCAAGTTCTGATCCCTTCACCACAGGCAGGGACACCTTCCACTGGACCAGGCTGCTCAGAGACCCATCCAGCCTGGCCTTCAACACTTCCAGTGATGAGGCATCCACAGCTGCTCTGGGCAATCTGTTCCAAGCGCTTCATCACCCTCACAGTAAAGAGTTGCTTCCTAATACCTCATCTAAACTCTCTGACTCTTTAAAGCCATTCCCCCTTGTTGTACCACTACATGCCTTTGTCAAAAATTCTTTGCCAGCTCTCCTAAACTCCCTTTAGGTGCTGGAAGGTTCTATAAGCTGTCCCTGGAGCCTTCTCTTCCCCAGGCTGAACAACAGGCTGGAGACGGGCTCTCTCAGCCTGTCTTCATAGGAGAGGTTCTCCAGCCCTCTGACCATCTTTGTGGCCCTTCTCTGGAACAGATCCATGTCTTTCCTGCTCTGAGGACCCCAGACCTGATGTAGCACTCCAGGTGGGCTCTCACCAGAGCAGAGCAGAGGGGCAGAACCCCTTCCCTCATCCTGCTGCCCCCCCTGCTTTTGATGCAGCCTGGGACACGTTTGGCTTTCCAGATGGCAAGAGCACATGGCTGGGTCATGTTGAGCTTCTTGTCAACCAACACTTCCAGGTCCTTCTCCAGTCAGGAAGAAGGAGAGATGACCATGAATGTTTTCATTGCAAATCCTTTGCAAGGGCAGATTATCTTACTTTCCAAAATGCAAATTTTCTAATTTCCCTTGAAGATTCTTCACATTAACATTGTCTTAAAAACAGAGTATGTCTTGATTTTTAATGCAGTTTCTCAGGGTTTTCTTTTCAAAGAAGAGGCAGGAGCTGCTTTTTTAAAAATTGTTTTTAAAATTTTAAG
Source organism: Notiomystis cincta (assembly GCA_013398075.1). Lineage (NCBI taxonomy): Eukaryota > Metazoa > Chordata > Aves > Passeriformes > Notiomystidae > Notiomystis > Notiomystis cincta. Next base: position 271,371 of record VZRX01012804.1, read on the forward strand.
TCTTTTAAGAAGGCATAAAGCCTTTTTTTCCCCTCTTTTTTTTCCCACTTTCCCAATGCTTCACAGGATGTCAAAAGAAGGCCAAATTCCCAAGTTGCCCACATTTTCATATGAAAAACAGCTACAACTTTCCATTGAGCTCTTAAGACAGAAGTGTAAACATGCCAACTGTGTTTATGTGGGAGCACAGATAATTAAATATAACCTACATTTCCTGACATTTTATATATATATATATATATGCCTTTATGAGAACAGTCTGGATCTACAGTGGCTGATCAGAGGAGCAGCCCCAGGAAAATGTGACCCTACCCCTACTGTGTGAGCATGGCTGTAGCACAAGCTTCTTCCTGGCAAAAAGGGAGAGTGATCACACCATGGCAGTGGCAGGGAAACAGGCTCTACCCACTTCCATGCCATTCCTCTCTCCCCCTCCAAACCAGGCTGCTCCATTCAAACTACCCAGCAGGGTCGGATCCAGGCTCCTCAGCTAGGAACCACAAGGAGAAGTGCTCCTGGTCCCAGGTCAACAATTTAACAGCACAGGCAAAAGCTTTACCGGGCTCAGGCAGCCTTGAATTCCTGAGTAAGGACATCACCACTGTGTCCAGCAGGGGATGGGGCATCCTGGGACATCCCCTCCAACTCAGCTAACAAAAGAAGCAGCACCACAGGGCCTGCTGTCCCAGCTTCTGTGACCCAGGGATGACAAGCAAGGACTGGAGTTCTGCCCCATCAGCCAGGGGCTGGAAGGGATCTTCCTGACAGCTCAGGCCCCTGCAGCATGGCTCCTCTCTTCCCTGCCTGCTTCTCCCCTCCCTTTGCCTTGCCAGCATGCGAGAAAATTACCTTTGATTTATCACACAATCAGTGATTTTGTTGGCTTTTTTATTTTGGACATAGAAGCACATTATATTGCTCTCCCACACTGAAATACAGGGGCAGCAAATCCTCCTGCTTGGGACTGTCTGTCTTTCTAGCCTCATAAAAAGCCTGAAAAATGAAAGCAGGGACAAAATTGTCAGTTTGTTGCTTTTTTTGTTCCCCTCTATCCCTTACAAGCAGGAAGGAATTCTTAGCCATTCTGCAGAGCCAGAGCCTGCACCTTCAGGTTATTAAATTGGCACCAGAGCTATGGCTGGAGTCACCCACTTCAAGCATACAAAATACCTCCACGTGGGAGCTGCTGTGGGCAAGTGCCTCAAGTCCCTGCACAGACCCAGCCTGAGCACAGTCCTTTTCTGCTCATGAGAATTTGCTGCTGCACTAACAATGATCTCTCTGCTTCCCCCTCTCATAGTTGCTGCCCATTCTTCCCAGAGAAGCAGGAGGTAATGCTGCTTATTTCTGTTAGAAAGTATTAAACCCTGCTCCCTTGTAATGCTGGGAGCTAAGCCCTCAGCTAAGAAATGTTTCTGTGTTGCTTGTCAGTAACTTGCAGGATAAATTACTTGTGTGTCTGACAAAAAGAAGGCCCTTAGCAAATTATACCATCAGAGAGCAGCTAATAACAGAGAATAAAAAGAGTTATCTTTGTATATGGAACGTGAAAACACCGAAGTGAAAGATGAGTTTTCCTCAGTTATTTGAAAGGGTTTAATTAAACAATAAGCAAACCAAAATATCCAAGGCGAGGTGGAAAGCGCAGAGTGTGATGGTCTGGCAGTGCTCTGGACTTGCTACCAGTGGAGGGGGGGAAGAAGGCCTGAGGCATCACATCCCCATCCCTTCTGTCCAGGCAGGCATCCCCACCACACTTCCCCACGGAGCCCCAGGTGCCACAATGGGAAAATGTGGGCTTGTTACCTGCACCTGTGAGGGGAAGCTGCAATAGAGTTGGTTAGCTTCAGGTGAACATTGCTGCTGGTTTGTTTCTCATCTCCAGTGAGTGTTCCTCACTAAAGAAAGACTTAGGCAACCAATTTCTTACAGTCTTAGTTGTTATATGAGGTGAGTGATGGCTTTAGTAAAAGCTGCAAGCATCTGAGCCATCAAATAATAATTTTTGACATCCCATTCCCAGTCTCCAAAGTTTCCCTTCAGAAAGCTGGTATCTGGGGAAATCAGTAAATCCCATCTCAATTTTACAAGTCCTCCCTGTGCTGAGGCTAATTAATGGACATCTTAAATGTCTAACTGGCTATTACAAATCACTTTAAATAGCTTTTGCAATAACGCTTCCATCAGGCTCCTGCAGTCCTGCTGTTTGCCTGCAGACATGTTGGGGTTCCATCCATCCATCCATCCATCCATCCATCAGGCAGCAGCCAGGTTTTACAGGCTGGCAGGCACCAAGGAGATCCTGAGCAGCACTAAACCACCGCTGCTGTGCCACGGGTCCCTCCTGGCCTCGCAGGACGCGCGCTTCCCATCGCTGTCAGCCACGTGGTTCTCCTCTGGTTCTCCTCCCAGCTGGGGCTGGCTGCTGCTAATGGGATTAGGGCAATGCTAAGTGACCACTCTGACATTTGTGAAATAGAATGGGATCATTCTGATGGGAGGAAAAGAGAAAACTGACAGCTTGTCCTGCTCATGAACAGGCTCAGGCTCGTCCGTGGCCGGCGTTGCAACATCTCACAGATGCAAAGTTAGATTTTTTTCTTTTTTCCCATTGTTTTTTCTGAGTTACAGCACAAAGTAACACTGAGGGAGGCCAAGCCACTCTTGCAGCCCGGTGAGAATCAACTTCTGCACACTTAGGCAGGAAAAACTCAATGCAACACATGCTGTGAATGATAAAAGCTCCCCATATGCCACAGCTGGGGGATGCTCCAGTGCCCAGAGCCGTCTCTCAAGGATGTCATAGGATGGGGAGTACCAATTTCCATTTGTATGTGTAAATATGGGCTGTTCTCCCTCACACGCTGCCTTTCCCTCTCCTGTGTAGCTCAGCAGGGCCACTTCCCATACCCAGCCACACACACAACCAAACACACCCCCATGGAAGATCTCTTTTTAGGGCCTTTCACGTGTAGACATGCAATCAGAAGAGAGGGACTGTGGAAAGATGACCAGGGAACAAAAGATAACAGTGTGGAAATTACTGGGAATATACAGTTGCTACTCCCTGGGTGGAACATGGTCAGCATATCCAACCTCCCACACACAACACAGCACAATCTAAAGGGAGGGTGGAGTGCAGACACCACGGCCAGGCTCTGTTGAAACCCTTGCAGAGGAGGGAGCTCAGTGGTACTTTCCAGCTGATAAGCCCCACAGCAGCTGAAAACCAAGAGAGATAAAGGAAGACTGCTGCTGTTTAATCAGCAACTGTGGTGAAATCAATCTCCTTGGACTGGCACATGTCCCCATCAAGAGGGTCCCAGCTTTCTGGGGACATTGGCAGACCAATGAGACAAAAAGGGTTTGAGTTAATCTCCCCTTTCACATGACAGGGGCTCACACACACACAGCCCACACTCCACCTAAGGGGTTTTTCTGCTCTTCAGAGTCTCATGGCTCTCCAAGGGGCCATCCAATTTCTGTAGTGTGCTTTTACCAAAGGACAAAACCTTACCGAAAACCAGCCCCAAACTTGATGCATCAGGTCCCACAAGCAATTCTTGAATAGAAAAATGGAAGTTTGGTCCAATTGCAGACAAAATGTGGTATTTGGGACCAGGAAGTTGCTGGGTCTAAATCCACCGAGCTGTGTATTTCTCCCCAGGGCCACCCTGGACCCACGCCCTGAGATCTACTCAGGCCAGGAAGGGGCCACCAGAAGTGCTGAAGCAGCCTGACTTCAGCCAGCACTCTCACAGCCCTCCTTTCCAGTCCATCACCATGGAACAGAAAGGCCACACCAATAAATCCTGGGTTTAGGGTCAACTTGACTTACTGTTCCCCAGGCACAACAATCCTGCCTGTTTCAATGTGGGGTCCAGCTCTTGGTGAGCACTTGTTGTGATATCCCTGCCTAGTCAGCTCCTGCCTACCAGCTCCTTGGAGAGCAGCAAGGAAACCACCCAGTGGAGATAAACCTGGGACTGCTGCGTGAGACTGGTCACAAATTTTCAGGCAGAAAAATCACTGTTTCATTCAAAACCAAATTTCCTGCCTGTGTGACTCTTAATGAAATTCCCTCCTGGGAAAGTATTAAGATGAGTTGAAATGCTTTTGCTGAAGGGTAGAACAAGACTCACAAATTCATTTTGAAACACTGTTTCTTTTCAAAACATTAATATTAAATGTCAATGTAAGCACAAATTTTCTGATTTTCTTTAAACAGCATTTCACTTAACATGGAACAATCATGTGGGGAGAGGAACACCAAAATCTTTTGGTATTTGTTGTCACTCACTCAGATTTCCCACCTCTGACCCTTCCTCAGAGGTGGAAATGCTGTTCTGGCCAGGGCTGAGCCCTGCTCGGTGCAGTGTGACTGTCCCAGCCTACTGGTGTGTAACCCTGTCCCTTACTAGAGGCAAACACAACTGGTCAGCACCGAAATCACATATTGCCACACTTGGTTGGGGGCTGAGGCCTCAGGGGGAAGGATTCAAGTTGCCTTCCTGGTGCAGGCACAGACCAAATGCTGCCAGCACTCACAGCAATACTCTGTACACGGTCACAGGCGCATCGCTAATGGAAACAACCTCTGCAGCGGCTGCTCAGGAGGGTGGCAGTGAGCCAAGGCCCCAGCTGTGCAGAACCATAAAGCACTGGCTACTGCTATTTGAACCCCAAAATCCAGACTTTTTCTCAGGACCATCAGGTCTGCTAGATAAGGAAGTCATCTTCCTTGTCCCACTACTTCTGGGCAGCTCACTCTGACCCGAGCTGGCTCAAGGGGTGAGTTCAGTTCCTTGCTCCTCAGTCCCCTTGTACATGTGCTGGAAGAGGATCAGCTCCCAGGGGAAGCTGTAGGCTTAGCAAAAGGGCACCCATGGCACGTTGCATGGTGAGTGGCTGGGCTACAAGAGATGCAGGATGCTCTCCCAATCAGAGAGTTCATCATTAACACCCTTCACTCTGCACAGGCTCTCTTTGCAGCTGAAAGATCCAGAGGAAAGTCACCCACTTAGGTGGCCAGAAAGAGAAGAGGAGCTCCTCCTTCAGTCTATAAACATTCAGCTCAGGAGCCTGCTCTCCTCTCCAACAATGAGTGTTGCAATACTTTTGGCAATCTCTTTCTCAGTGATATCACTCCTTGCATTTCATTATCTTCTACCTGTATGAAATACTGAAATGCAAGAAATTAGTGCTCACAGCAAGCAGTCACATCAGCATCTCAGGCCAACTTTTCCCTCATCAGGGTGCTAACAGTCACTTTGCAATAAAAATAAAGCTCCTTTCTTCAAGCTCACAATGCCCACATGCACACCAGGTCCTTGTAATACCAGGTTTGCCTCAGCTGACAGCATGCGATGGATCCCAGTCTGATCAGCAGAGCTACACACCCAAGCACAGTACCTTGAGGCACATGGCTTCCATCCTGCAGCTGAGGAACTGGAAATTTGGAAGCTCATTGTGCCAAGTGTGACCAACCAGCTTTGGCTCTCAGCCAGAGACACCTGGGCTGGTGGAGAGGGATGGCAAAGAGCAGCCTGGGCACAGGGACCGTGGGTAATCCAAGAGAGGGAACACAGGGTGTCTCTTGGGTTTCCAGGCTCCAGCTGATGGCAATACCCACGGCTTAGTGGCATTGCTGGCCACCACTGAAAGGGACCAACTGATTCTTTTTTCTTTTTGCTCTATTTAGAGGTCTTTATGTCAAAGACCTGATTTGCTCCACAGTACTGGCTTGGTTTTAGGGCTCAATGAGGATGAAAATGCACAAGAATAGGGGGAAACAGCATTTGTGGACAGAGCTGGATCTACCTGCAGTCACCAGGATTTGCTTCAGCAGCACAGACTTTTTCCCCTTTTCACATCACTTTGTCAATACCAAATATGCAGTTTGAGAAAAGGACTATTAAGTTTTACTTGAAAACCATATGGCACAGTGTAAGATTTTGCTGCAGGCATCACTGTGTCTAAAAGCTGGCCAGGCATTCACCTCATTTACAGGATGCAATCTGAAGGGCCAGACTCCTAGAGGAAGCTCCCAGTGACCAGGAAGCTCTAGTCACACATCAGTGCCTCACACCTCTCAGACAGAAGCCAAATTCCACAGGGAAGGAGAGCACTGGCTTTGATAGTTCATTCAAATGACACTGTGAAAGCCAGAGGGTGAAGGGAAGCTTCATGCTGACATTGCAGGGGACAAACCACAAGCTTCTGGATGATGTGTTTTACACCACCAAGGGCCAGAAGAGCACTACAGGGTAATGAGGAACTCTGGGTAGATGAGTCTGTGAGTAATCAGGCAAGAACAGTCACTGAATACAGAAATACTTGAGGTTTCTGCCACCAGCTCCCAAGCTCTCTTAGTAAAAGCCAACTTAGTTAAAATATGTTATTGTATTACAGTTGTGGTTTCTTCCTCCTAAAAAGATTGCAAGGAAAGAGACCATTCAGTCACATAAGACTGCTTGTCAATAAAGAAAATACAAATTTACTTTTATTATAACCATAAAGAGGCGTTAATTTAACAATTACCTGTACATTCAGCACTCAGGTATGTATCTGTGCCAAATAAACTCAAATCTCTTACTGCTAAAAAAAGAACACTTCTCAGCAATGCACTGCCTGTGCTTACAGGATGTTTATTGTCTCTGTATTACAGTTATCTTGACAGACAAGCCTCAGGATACAGAATAAAGCTTTACTCTTGGACCAAAATAGGAGGCAACATTTTTATTTAAAAAACTTAAAAACAGCAAGTTTCTAGTCAGATAATATAAAGCATCTTAAATTAATCTTTTGAAAGTATTTACACTATTTGTAAACGTAAATATCTGAAACTGTACATGTTTAAACAAATGTTCATTTAGCAAACAGGCTGTATAAACTGATTGCTCCTCTAATCTTCCCACCAGCTGTCCTAGAGCTGTCTGGGTACTCTAAGAGAGAAAAAGTTCCCAAGCACAGGAGTGACTACTGCCATGGTTTACCCTTCACATCTCTTCTGTACAACATCTGTATTAAGTCAGCCATAACTCTGTACAGTGACCATGCAGTCTTTCTGAAAAACTTTATAAAAAACAAATATACATATATTACAATGTGCAGGGCATTACTTTACAGCCTGTACTTCTACACAAGTAAAGGGAGAGGGCAAATTTTTCTCCTAGTTAGTTCCTTTAGTTAATTTTTTAGGAGTCATGTAAGGTCCTATGAGTACCATTTATGTACCTCAGCACCACTGCTGCAACACTTCTTGTGGTAGCTTTCAGTTCTACCATCTTATACTCCAGCCTTGTTATTTATAACAGGAAAGTTCTTAAATCAAAATACCACCGATGTGCAAGGAAATGTCTTCATATTCAAAAATACAGAACGGGTTTTATAAATAAATTAAAAATCTGCCAGGTCAGCCACTACATGTTCATTTTGCAGCGCTGCACAATGAAGATTTACACACTGAGACACCCGGAAGTGTTCATTCCATTAAGGGCCAGGCATTTAGCACCCAGCTTTCCACACTGATGTCCAATTAATGCTCACTCAACAGCGTGCACTGTTCACCAGTTACCAAGTACTTATGCTCTCTTTACAATGCAGATTTGACAGCCTTGCACACCGAGTTTCAGGTGTCCCCACACCCCACGATTAGCACTTACTCCATGGCACAAAGGCTGTGCAAGTTCCAGACCCAGTTCCCACTTTAAACCATCTCACACAACCATCTCATCTTGGGAAAGGCAAAAAACCAACTCTGCCCGAAATCTAAGTACCTGAAAACCTCAACTCTAAGCATTGCTGTAAAGCATCTGAAAACATTAGCTCCCTCAGAAACAACTGAAATTATATTGCACAGCTTTCCATTGCAAATCCCAAGGATCTGAGACTCTTTACATGGAGAAAGGCTAGAGCATGAAACTTCAGGTCAGACCTCACAGCTCCCAATCACAATAGTGTAGGAAAACCAGCCCATCCAGCGTTTCAAGAAACACTTCACATGTGGGAAATTAAGTTTTCCCAAGCAAGAACCTCTGAATTACTTTCAAGCACGTGGTGGATTACCAGGATTTTCAGGAAAGTTAAAGAAACACTCAGAGCATGCCTGCTTAAGTCGAATTGTCATACCAATGTGCTCATCTCCCAAGTCTCACAAATACCTATTGCTGCTCTCGTTTGATCCCCTGCACTGTATTTCCAGCATCTCTTTGAAAGTGTGACTTTCCATTGCATATATCAGCTCATTAAGGGAAAGCAAGAATGGTTTTACATTAAAAAAACAAACAAACAAACAAAAAAGGTTTCCAATTTTGAAAGTATCTGGAAAAGGCAGTAATTGAGCTTCCATAAGAGTGATCAGCAAAGGGTTTTTTGTTTCATCTTCTTCTGCCCACTGCTCAAGCCAATGAACAGGAACACCTTTACCAAATCAACAAATCTGTTCATTTTGGGTTTTTGTTCCCTAAAACAGGGTTAAGCAGCCTGGACAGTTTTGATGCAGACTGGACTGCACTGGGATCCTTGTTTACTTCAAGCAAATGTCTTTGTATTCCCTTCACTGCCTGGCATTCAGCTGAAGCTTATTCTGAGCAGCCTCACTGGTGGGCTACTTGGACATCGACAACAGTAAGTTCACCTGAAAGACAAAATGAAAGCCTATTTTAGACAGAGCAGCCAAGCTTCAGAACTGATGTGTCATATTTTAACCCTCAATCAGGATTCCTACAAAGCACATTAATCAAAAGACAATTACAAAACAACAGCCAAAATTTCCAGTCAGATGCCTACTCACAGGCTTTTTAAAATGCAACTGTTGACCATGCTGACCACCCATTTCAGCAGTCACAAACTACTGTTCAAACTTCCTAAGATAACTTCACATGTTGTCAGGAAATTCCAAAAAACAGGCACACTGGAAAAAATGTTACCATTCCTCTCAAATATCTGAAACACATTTGGGATCTTTCACGATACTTGTTTCCCATAGATTACAGTTTGGTTTCCCATACATTTCAGTTTGTAGGATAAGTGATCCTAGGGTTCATCAGATAAATAAAGAGAGGATGCCATCTCCTCTAGGATAACCCCACCTCCTCACTGTGCATCACTCCCCCTCAGTGCTCCAGGAAAGTTATCACACATTCCTGTGGCCACAAGCACTGCAGGCAGCATCCTCTAATCCATAAACTGGATTACCTGTTTAAATACTGGCATCCTGTGATAATCAAGATTCTACCCACATTCCCTAGACTACTAAGGTCAAAGTGACATTTTTAAAAGCCTACTTAGTTTCTGACAGAGAAACCTAATACAGGGAATTCTTAACCCAAATCATCTCTGAGACTAAAAACCTTACCATGCAGACTTACACTTCCATGAACATCTGCACATTTTCTCCATACAATTTACTTCAAATGCACTCTAGTAATTAATTCTCATCCTTCCTAAATGTAAAAGTTGCTGCTTTTTGTATTTGTCAAAAGCAAGACTGCCTTCAAATGCACAGGTTTTTTAAAGGCATATTCACTGGCTTTGACACCTTTCCAAGAAGACAATGCCAGAAAATGGCAAGACTCTTCTACAATGCTGTACAACTCAATCCCCAGGCAACATCAATCACCACCTTGGTTTAAGAAATTCTATTAGACATTCATTAAAAAAACCCAACCGAACAAAGCCCCATCCTAGCTGAGAGCCTAAAGATCAGATAAAGCCCAAAGTTTAATCATCCAGGATTAAGGGGGATAATAAATAAATAAGGATTCTGAACACTGGAAATATAAAAAATGAAAAAAATCGATGTTTAAAAAAGCCAGTCACATGAAAGAGCAACTGATAAAATAGGGAGCTTCGATATATACCTGTTCCATTGAAGGACAAGCTATGATTTGGAGGTCTTCATTACTAAATTCTTCCTTTAACAGAGCATGGAGTTTCTGGAACATTTGCTGAATGTTATTCTTTTAAAGGAAAGAAGAAAAAAATCAATATTAAAAAACACAATGCACATCTTAAACATGAACCAGAACAAGCACAATGTACATGGAATAGCTACTGAAGTGACCAGGTAGGAAGAAGCAGTCAAGCTTCAAGAACTTTTCAAAAACAAGCCCCAAAACAGCTACAAGGAATCCACATTAGTGGTGAGATAAAAACTTCAGCTACGATGTGCTACAGTGAAACACTTGAGTCCTAAAGACTTAAACTGGAAGCTTAAAACTCAAGCTTGGTTATTCTGATGGTTTACAGTAAGTTTTCCACTGAACCTGTCTCATCCTCTCTGCCTCTGGTGCTCCTGCCCATGCATAACTGACTATAATTGACTGGTTTGGTGTGGGACAGAGTTAATTTTCCTTATGGTAGCTCATTTGGTGCCAGGTGGAAAATGTGCAGAATAAGGAGCAGCAGTTACTTCCCTGTAATATGTGTGTGTGAGTAAGAGCAGTACAGTAAAGAGATCACCATGAAACATCTACAGGAAAAACATGGCAGCAATACTCACCCTGACTGGCTTAAACAGAATTAATTCTGTATCTTTATTGGACAAGTATAAGGACATGCTTCGTAAAGTTGATGGCAACTTTGTTTTTATTGTCTTGTAAGTGGAAGAGACCAGATCGTTGATCTTTGCTGAAAGTAAAAGAAAATATGTTTAATAGGCTAAAATGGAGTTCTGCTCGCTGAAACCTACACACCAGAAAATCACCTCCTCTCTCCTGGGGTGGATCATTACCACAGGTTTGAGTGGAGAGAGGGGGTGGCTGGGCTGTGCAGTATCAAACCCATCACAGGACCACAACCTGCCAGACACTGCTTCTTTCCCTGCAGAAAATGCACCCACCCCACTTCTGAAAGCTACCACATCCTCCTGAGGTCTGAAATCACAGCCCTTCAATAGCAACAAAGTTCTACATAGGCTCCCTCCCAGAAAACTTACCTGGAAAAGAAACTGCTGGGAAAAAAACAGTGCTAGTAAGGAGAACAGAATATCACAAATTCTCCTTACTGATCACAGGCCATGTCTGTGAGAGGAAATTTGTGAAGACAAATCCAGATTGCACAGAAATCTGGATTTTGAATAACCAGACAGGAATTCTCTGTCAGACAAGACCTTCTTTCTTTATTGCTAGGAATTTTAATGATTTTACAAGATCGTTTCTTAAGGGCCAGGGGGAAAATACATTCTGTAGTTTTAAAGTACTGAAGTTAATGTGGGCTTTTCCCCCCCTCAACTTCTGCCACATCTAAATTTTCTGCCTAGTCCTGCTTCCCAGACAAATGACTCCAGGAAACAGCAGAGGCTCTGCTTCGATCTGCCTCTACACACATAATTATCTCCAAACAAACATTAAAAATACTCCTGAACAAGTGGGAGATGTTAAGTAGAAGCTCGAGTTAGCCCTTGAGAGTGTCTGACCCAGCACTGAATTATGTATGAACATGGCTGGCTTTGCATCTTAAGAATATGATGCAACAGAAGGTTCCAATGTATGAATTGGTTTAATCAGATTTTTTCACCCAGAAGCACAACAACCAAGGAGCATCTAAAACTGCTCCAAATGTTCCTATGAAGCATTCACATTTAAATTTTTAAAAAGACGGAAACAAACCCAAATTCCATTTTTGCATGGTGACAGAAAAACTGAAAACAAAATAAATACCAAATGTATAGACAATAAGGGCTTCAATGAGGATTCATTCTTTCCTACAAATGCAAAAGCTTTTAATCAATTAATTCCTTAAGCATATTCTGTATGCAGTTGCAGAAATGTTGTTTACATGCAAGAACAGTCACAGCTTGAGAAATACTCAAGGCATTCATCTACTGCACCAATTAAATACATATTCTGAAGTTTGTCAGGCTTTTAGAGTTGGCTTAAGACATTTCAAATAACACACAGGCTAAAATGGAAGCCAGGATTTGCAAGAAAAAGGTTCTTATATGCAGAATTTTTCAAAATCAATCACAGTCTCTGAGTCCAAGTTATTCTGACCACCTCTTCAGATTTCTAATAGTAACATGAATATAAACCCAAGTAAATACCTGGTTGTGCCCAAGGCTGCTGTGAAAGGCTGTAATTGGGACCTCCTTGGGTGGCCATTGTTTTTAAAGCAGCTACCTAAAACAAGTAAAATCAACAAAATGATGTTTCTTTCAGTTGAGTTCACAACAAAGTGACCAAGTAAAAATTGCACAACTCTCTTAGATACCCCAGTGTAGGGAATTTCCACTGCTCTCTCTCTTCTATGACCTGACTTAACAACACACAGGGGAAACAGCTTGACAGAAATGCAATTCAAATTACAACCATGATCAATTCTTGAAAGTAAAATTCAAAATGGGATTAAATTTACAAAGATGCTTAGGCATCAAGGATACAAAACCTCAAAAGAGATTTATCCTTAAGCAGCTTAGCCAAACTCCCCAGATTCCCAGGGAATCATTGAGATCACTCAGACAATCTATCAATCTCACCAGTTACCCACCTATATTTTAGGCTTGCCACTGACCCCTACTCTAGCATGACAGGCATGAGTAAATTTAATTCTGTAATCTTCTAAATTCTCAAAAATTAGCAGCAGGGATAGCTGCAGTTCATGCAATGCTGTAGCCCCAGTGTCTGAGAGGTCATGTCACTTGTTCTCAGGACCTAAGCTTCAGAATAGTTCCTGTTGTGAGGTTTTCTCAAGATACCTAGAAATTCTGACCTCTAGAGCAGGTTCTAGAAAGAAATGTATTGTAACAAGACATCCAAGACTCTAAGACCTCCCTCAAGAACACACATGACCCAAGACTGTTTTCAAAGGCTTCCAAATGCAGTCGGAGTAGTTGAGTAGTTCCTGCAAAAAGAAAAGCTCCTGCCAACCTTCACATACCTGTTCCAATTCAATGAAAAATTAAAGCTCCTTGATCAAAGAACACAAGGGTTACTTTTAAAAAAAAACTATGTCATGTTCCTTTGAACCTTTAATCTCAAAAATGCTTGGAAAATTGCTGTTGGAACTTAAAGGAAAGCACATTATCTTCAGCTGATCACACAGCACTAGCAGCTTGTCATATGCCCAATTTAAATATCAATTCCCTTGTCCCACCAGTACTTCAGTTAGGTTAACAAACAAGCAACACATTTGTACCTTTGTCATGAACTCCTCCAGCTGTTCTATAAACTGTTTGGTTTGCTGCTGAATAAACTGCTCACAAGCTGATTTCAGATGACGATCTACATCTTTCTTGGAGTCAATATAATGTTCTCTGATTTCTGGAGTACCCTTGAACAGAGAACGACAATTCCCTTCTTTTTATTTGCCAGAGATCACCATACACTTAAATGACCCAATTTTTCTTAATGCAATAAGAGTCTGCATTACCTCCAATAAGAACTGTATCAGGGCGTTGTTGCTGTTTAGTCTAAAAAATCTTGAAACTGTCTTAGGATTCAGGATTTTAAATGCTGCATCTGTGAATCAGAAAGTCACTCACACTGTAAGTCAATGCCACTCAGCTCCAGGAACTACAAACTCTAATCACTCATTTATGCATAAAAAATGGCCCAGCATGAATGATTATGACTGTAACATTAATGCTTCTAGCACTGCTTGGAGTGGATGCACAAGTGCACATGCACAGAAGCACACAAAGCTTAATTCACTACTTTTCAATAGCACCTATGTTAAATCTGATTCTAAGAGTTCAGTCTAAACAGATATACACATTATAAGAAATAAACATGTTACTGATATTAACCACAGTGCTATGAGCATGAAAATTTTGAGAGCTTTCCTCTTCTTGTTACTGTATCTCCAAGTGGAAGACTTTTACATAAGCTCTTTAAGCATTTACAAACAATATGCAGAATTTTGCACACATTGCCTGGGAAAACCAAGTGCAGTTGCATGAAATATCTTAGAATTGGCACTTTTTTCCTCTGTGCTTAATTGTTTTAGTTAGTACTAAACAACAAAACATCAAGGTTGATAAACAGTGTTCTCTACAGAAGTCCCAAGAAGGAAAAGCAACAAGGTCTGTAATTAACACAAGATACTGAAATTACACCTATAGTCTTAACAGGGTGCTGTCAAGCTGAAATCTAGTCAAATTGGGAAAAAGAAAATTATCAATAGTTGCAGTACAGCTTATTACCCTACTGTCAGCCATTTATCGTTCTACACATCCATCTGCTTTTTGGGTTTTTTTCATTTCAAAAGGAATTCTGCACTCTTTGTAAAACAGGGGGAGGGAAAAAAGACATAAGAAATAAGACATAAGAAGTGCCCTCTGAGGCATTAAATAAAGAGGGAATACCAAATATATAGGTTTGTAGGTTTTGCACTGAACTAAGAATCTGCACTGCTATGCAATGAAAAGTGACCACAGAGCAAGATTATTTTTGTCCTCTGAATTTTTTACCAGCAATTTCATTAATTACAAAGATTTCCAAAATTCTTGATTAGAAGACTATGAGCTAGTCCTTTTTCCCACCGAGTATTTCAGTTACATGAACCTTAACACAATACTTAGTTAACATATACAAAGAAATTGGGCAAAAGCAAGACTTTTATAGTAGGCAGCATCCTTTCATCTGTAAATACCAAATTAAATCTTAAATCTGTGTGCAGGAAGCTTGGCTAGAACACAGTAAAAGTATTAGCCATGTTATTTTTCTTCTACAACTCATCCAAAATATAAAAGCCCTACTGGCCTATGCTACACCACAATAAGAATTAAGCACAACATACATTTTTTCAACACCACTGCCACCACCATCCAATACAAAGAAAGTGTTTTCCATTACTTACCAACACCATCTGCAAAGCACTGGCTGGCACAGAAATTTATTCTGTTAATTGAAGATGGAGAACAAACTTGTGTGTCAGCCAGGGCAAGACACCAAAAGGATTTATTTGCCCTTTAACCTCCAGTCAACTAGAAACCACTCAACAGGTAAGAGGTTTCATTGATGTTCAAATGCAACAAGTGAAATGGTTAGTGTAAGAAGTGCTTGCTTCAGAGGTAAGACTGCAGCATATTAGACAGCAGGAAAGAGAAGTTATTTCTTCAGCTTTCTCTTCTGGAATGGAAGGAAAGAAACTTGACATGCTTACAATAACTTTTCCCATTATCCTTATAACTTAGAAAGTGCATGACAGTTCAAGTTTGTATTAAGAGCTTTTTTCCTGAATTTTACAAGGGAACAATAGTACAATTTCAAAAACCATGGCCACTACTTCTATCTTCCTACTCCTATCTTCCACACTTGCTACTTAATACCGTAATACCAATACTGTTTACTGAACTTGCAAAATAAGAAATCCTTCTCAAAATAAAAACCTCACAGAAAGGTCCAGGAAATATTAATTTGCTCTAGGTAAGTTGACTACATATTAAATGCACCTGCTAAGCAGCAGTAAGGAAAGATACTCCTTTAACAGGTCAGAAAAGAGGAGAGACATCTCTGTGCAATAGAAATGTAGATTATTTAGCTGTTCTTAAAAAAGACTGGATAAATCAGTTAGGTCAGCAGCAAAAGCAGGCAAACGCATTTCATACAAAAATAAAGAATTTATTAGATACATCTTGAATTGCCCTGAGTAGGAGAATGGTTTTGGCGGGTTTTTTTTTTCAGAGAAGCTAGGAACAAAGCAAGAGATTAGAAAAAGCATTCAGGTCATTGCAAGTGAACATAAAATAAACCCAAACTTTTGCTGGCACATTAAGGGAGGACAATCCCATCCCATTCTGTAGCCAGCAACTGTTCAGTACCTCTAGTTTTCTTAAGGTCCAGGGAAATTTCCTTAATGGTGAAATCAGTGTGGAAAGGAGCAATTTGTTCACGAAGAATCAAAAGGTGTTTTATTAAGAAAAGTTGTCCATCAACTTGGGTCTACAGCACAAGAGAAAGAACATGCATTACATGTAAAAAAGTCCCCAAACAACTGAATAAAGAGCAAAGTTACAACATTTCCACTTTTATTAGTTAACAAGCTTTTTCTGTTAGCCTGTAGTGCCATTAACTACACTTTGGGATCAACAAATCCCACTTCTGTACTATTCCTAATACACTGCACTACAGAAGCAGACTTTATTCCCATTTCTTAGAAGAATTAGATTACACAGCCATTTTACTAAATGTTCTCATTAAGTACATGTATCCACTATTTGAAAGATATAAATCTATTCTTCTTAAGAGAGAGGAATTATTTCATGTAATTCATATTAAGTTAAAGATCAAAAACATGAGGTTCTAAATTTGTTTTCATCATTACAATGGCTAAAAAAAGTTAATATTCCCATAATAACCTTGATTAACTGTGCTTTTCTGCAAAGGTCTTACAATGCATTTTTCTCATGTCATTAAACACAAAGCTTAGTTAGTTTCTAAACAGTACAGCAAAGACACAAAGAATAAGAGAAGGCCAAGTTCACACCACCAAGATGATCAGTTTTGCACTGCTTGTTATTTTAGCTACATGTTTTATACTCAGAGCTGGTATTAATCTTTAAAGTTCACGGCTCATTGAGGTAAAAGGAGAAGGACTCAAGAATTCAAATTTGCTTTTGCAAGCTGGCAGAGACCTTTCCTTGCTATAATGTTAAATAAAACAGAAAAGAAGAAATCAGATTTAAATCTGCAGTTTCAACAAATAGAAATTTCACTAAAAATAAGTGGTGGAAAGGGCTTCTTGAGTTGTTTGGGTTTGGCTTTTTTTAAAACTCTTATATGCATCATTTCACCAGATAATGTTAAATTAACGTGCATCAAGAACAAAGTGGTAGAAATCCCAGTTCTGGGGCAGGACGATTTTCACTCTCTGCAATATTTTTAAGTCAATGTTGGCAGGTACACGGTGCTGGAATTGGTATTTAACTGTAGAATTCTGAATCAGTTGCACAGGAGATAGTTATCTGCTCAAGCTAAAAGGAATTGTAGCTTGAATTCCTTTTTAAAGATACTATGTTTAACAGATATTTTTCAAAGGACACTTTGAAATACTTCAAAACAGATAATTTCCAATCAGAATTAAAACCTGCTTCATTACTGAATATTTACTGCTTATAAAAATCCAACCATTTTAGCCTGCTAAGACTTTTTTTAAAAATTCATTTCCTGGCTGTTAGGAATTAGCAAATTACTACAGGATTTAAAGGAATTGTGACAGGAAAAAAGAAAGTTTACTCCAACTACTTAAACACAGTTAAAAGTTTAAATGACTACATGAATCTGCATTGAATTCTGAGCAAAATATGAAATCAAATCTTTTGATAATACAGTTCTGAGCAGAGAACACTTAGAACTTCTTCCCAGTGAATAGAACAGTCAGAATGAAAATTCAAACAATGGAGGCAGAGAAAAAGAAAAAAGTGTAGAAAATAAATACAGGGAGCAAAGTCCTCCAGCAGAGATTTCTCTTTAGGCATCAGTTCACTGAATTCCCGTGAGTTAGAGCAGCCTGTAAACACGATTGCTACAATCTGTATTCCACCTTTTCAGAGACAGGCTAGCATGTGAATCATTATCTTTGCTCTGCAATACATTAACCATAACTAAGAACTGGCAAATCCATCAAGTCTCTGGAGGCAGAGCAACATGCTTTGACTAAGATTTTAACAGAATTCTGAACTGCTGTTTCCTGACTTTAGAGATACAAGGGGCTGGGGGCTGTGGAAATCATACCCAAAGCACAGATTCTGACCTTGTTTTTGCTGATGGAATCAGCAGCTCCCAGCAGTGACTGGATGCAGGCAGATAAGGCCTCTTGAGATAATCCCTGAAACACTGCCCTCTGCAGGGAAGAGGAAATCAGATCAACAAAAAAGGTGTTGGCACAGCTTAGGCAGAACTGTAAGAGTTGCAGTTTGTTAATGATGTGCTTAACAGTTTATAAAACCTCAGATTAACTAGCTACAAACATGTTGGCTAAATGCAGTGACACACGATGGAACATTCACATACAAAAGCTTGCTACGAGCACTCAGGCTGGTTGCAGGTACCCACACAAGCATGCCCTGCTCACCCTGCAGCTCTGAACTGGCACCTGGGTAGTGACATGGTCGGTGACACCTCACACAGTCAGAGCCAACAGCATGAATGGCATCTGCTGGGTGGGTAACCTGACCAGACACTTCTTTGTGTGTCAGGGCAACTACCTGTGCGTGCAAGCTTCATCTGCAACAGACACGAGATCATTCGAGTGAGCTTAACCTCAGGCAGACTCAAATTACCTCACATTTGTGACAGCTTAGTAAACAAACATGACAGCTGCCACAGCCCAGGGGACATGGAGCAAGTCCTTAAGCTGCAGCAACATGATCCTCACGATCCTGAGCCAGCCATAGGAGCTCAGCTCACCCCCACCAGCACTGTATTGGAGCACACGAGAGCCCCGACTGCTCCAAGACGTGCCAGCACCATTTCATGTCTTCCCTACCCACAGGGCGCAGGCAAGGGGTACCAGTTCTGCTACAGTGTCTCAAGGGAAAAATAAATCAACCTCTGTGCAGATACACTGTAAACGAGCCTTGCAAACAACGCAGAAATCACCTCATTTACAAAGGTCTAGCTGAAAACAAGGGCAAATATTCATCTGTCTTTAATGGCATTGATATTTTAAGCAATACAGCATTAGTATTTTCCAGCTTCTTTTTTAGCAATAGCATCTTGGCAGGAGTCTCATGTAGCACCCATCAAAGATATTTTCAAACCCATTAAATGTATCTAATAAAGATACAACACATGTAGAAAACCAAAAAACACTTGCATTGGTTTCCTCAGAGACTTATCAGCCTTATATGCTGTTAAGTGAGCAACATAAAACAGATTCTAGTGGGAAAGTCTTAAAATACGTGTTAAGTAAACACTGCTTTTGTCTCTGCTAGACATGAAGATTTCTACTGTCTTAAGCTTTGGAAATGTCTCCTACATTTTGGAACATGAAGAGATGTGCCACAAAAAAAATTTCAGAACGTTTCCAAAATGTAGAAGCAACAGAGTCACCATTTTTAAGACCAGAGACATCACACAAACACATTCACCCAGTAATTTCAGCGATAAAATCATTCCCTGTAATTGACCCAGAACTTTCTATTTTTTCTTGTCCTATTCACTCCTCAACTTTGGTGAGACCAGTATCTTGAACATCAGACACTAAATTATTTCTGTAACAGCAAAAGCAATTGATGTACAAACTAGTGCCATTTTTCTAATTCTACATATAAAACTGTCTTGGAAATGACCTAAATTTGTCAGTTCACTTGTTTTACATAAAGATAGCAGCAGAAAGACTAAGAGGTTAGAGGCCAGTAATGTCCACTCCTAGTTTATATTAAAGTATTTAGACATGGTACTTTACACACTTTATAACATCACCAAAAAATTAGATAAAGAAATTTTTGCGTACATCTATACATCTGTACAGTTTGGAGAGACACACTAGAGTCCTTCTGACAGTAGGATACCACATTCCATGCAGATCTGCTGGTGAAATCGTGGTCTGATGCCTGGGATTAAGGGATTCAGCTGAACCTGTTTAAAAGCAAAATACACACATGAAAAACTTGCCCATCTGTCCTTTCAACCAAAGGAGACTGTACTATTGACTGCATTTTATACTCTCTACACAGAAAGAAGACATTTTATTTTACCCAAACAGGGTAGCTTTTCTTTTCCTTCTGAGCAGGTCAGTACTAGATTTCTGATGTGAATAGAGCACAGGTGTGTGAAAGACATGAATTTGCTTTCAGGGGTGGCCCAGCTCGACCTTTTTTTATTGAGTTAGTTTTACAGGCATGTCTCCAATGACACACACCTCCCACTCAGCTAAACAGCTGAAATGATGAAACAGTTACTGAAAAAAAGTACTACAGGAGAAAAGAGGAAAAAGAAATAGAGATCATGGAATTACAGGAAATGCTTAGGAAAAAAAAAGGAAAAAAACATTCTTTTAATTTTATCTCTTCATGCTTTCCTTTCTGCTGGGGATAATCCTACGTGGATTGAACAGTTGCAGAAAATATACAGTTTAAGCATCATTTTAATAACTAAAAATTAACAGCAAAACGAATTTTGTCAGGAGGTTGTTGCAAACATAAAAAAGTCTTCCTCCTGGGTAACCTTCATAATAATTCTGTATGCTTAAAATGGATTTTCCCAACATCTGACAGACAAGCCTGTTTTCCTTTTGTCATTAAATCATGCTGGGAAACAGCTGAGTCAATAGCATCAGAACTCTGATTTCAAATATCAACCATTTAAAAAAAGTAAAATTTTTATAGTTTCACCTACTGATGGAAAATGCACTTGTGTTTATGTGATCAGTGCAGAAATCATCTGCAATAACACAGTAATATCTTTCTACCTCTTGCAACTATAAATCTGTTGTCACAGTAATTAGAAAGCCTGTAAAACCTTAAGCTATCAGTTTGAGGTTTCTAGGCCATTTACTAGTCATTTTAGCTACTGAAATGGGAGAGACACCTCTGAAAGGCAAATAATCCCAATTATCTCAGATACGTATCTTCAAATTATACCATATAGGTTCCTTCCATTTCCTGAGAGCAAGTGAGTTTTACAGGACTTGCAAATTCCATACACCTGGGGTTGAAGTGTGATGAACTCCATTCTCAATGGGAATTGTGGAGTACAGCTAGAAACACCTCTGCAGACCATCCAAGGCAAAAGCAAGAAACTACCATGCAATCAAAAGGAATATGAGAAACAACTGATAAAGAGCTGAGAAAGATGCTGCTGGGGAAATAATGCTGTACCACTCTGAACAGTGACAAATAAAAGGAGAAATTCTTCATGGATCTTCGACAGTAATTTAAAAATTTGTAACACTCAAAGGACTGGCATCAGAACAGCCACATTTTATGACATTTTATTCCAGTTTGCTGTAATTTACAGACACATGGGTCACATGTTTAAAATGTCAAGGACTAAATTCTAAATGATTGTAAATATCTACAATTAAAGAGATGTGCCTGACACACCAAATCACCTCTCTCATCTTAGTACAGCTAACAAACAAAAGCATCCTCAAGTACACATCTTGATGGCAGGGATACTTTTCAGTGGAGAATACAAAAGCTCAGTTTTATACAAAGTACAATAGATGCTGTTGGCTGCAAAAGTAGCTGCTTCACATAATGGACTGCACTGGAAGCACAAAGAAATGCCACCAAAAGAACAAGATTAGGCTGTTTCTCATAAAAAACACAAAAGTAAGAAGAGACAAAGTTCACCTCTCAAAATTGCTTATGAATTTGTCTAGGAAAATAACCCTTTAAGATATATGCAAGTTTTTCACAGATAGTTCAAGCTCATGATCACATCCCATGAGTTTTATGCATTAATTTGACAATGTGAGATGTATTTCATACCAGGTTTAACTAAGCTGCAGGACTCGGGATCTTCTAGCCGGACATCTGAAAAGGAAGCTTCAGATGACGACTTCTTCTGTTCCTCTTTTAAACTCTGTGCAATTTGCTGCCAAGAAAGATACACAGTAACATTTTAATATCAGATAAAACTGCTTTGGTTACAACAGAGAAAAGCATCCTGAATTGCAAAAGAAATCAGCTACACTCAGCTTCAAAGACATTTAGAATAAATAGGCAGATGCTCCAAAACAGTGGCAGAAATATTGCAGTAAGACAAAGATTCACAAATACATATCCGTGTAAAGCACTGTTCTTTCTGTTTTGCCTGTTTTTACTGATCTCTAAATAATGACCTATAAAGCCACTGAGAAAGAAAGTTCAAAATGGCAACCCAGTTCAACACTTACTTGGATTTTAAACAGATCATTTTTGTGATGGTTTTATCTCCATAAATGATATGTGCAGATGGCCCAAAAGTACTCTCTAGTTTATTCCCTGCAGGAGTTCAACCAAAAGCTTTCCCCATTATTCAACGTTTCCACACTTCAACCTTTTCCACTACTTGGTCTGCTTCAAAGCAACGAGAGGCAGCAAGAATGGGCAAAGAACTGCATTAATATTTGAGCAGAACAGCACAAGAAACATTTCTTCCCAGTGCTTTTAACATTTTAATAATTCATTTACTAAGACAGAAGGGCTCTCTAAATAGCAAGGTTTTGAGGTTTAAAAGTAATCAAGTAGCAAAATGAATCTCAAACCAGGCAAAAACTGGAGTCTTATGAGGACATAGGAAGAGCAGCATAATTTCTCAACTTGGAATGAACTTTCTCTTCCTAACTGAAGGGCCATAGGAGCCTTGTTAGAAAATAAGGCCTCATACAGACCAAACAGCAGCATCACTTGCCTAAAGATGCTTATTAGTCCTTGAACTTACAGTACAAAGAGCATGTTCTCAACAAACTCACTAGCTTCAGGGTTTAAAACCCTATGGATATCCCACATAATTGCCAAAGTACAAACTGTAGCACAATACAAGCTTTAGATGTATGTAAAGACAATATCATAGCAACATGAGTTCACTACTGGTAAGTTTCTCAGAGTGTTTTGTCTGTTTGCTGGCAAGAATCCAGCACAATAAGGTACAGTTACACAATGTTAATTTCTTTCAGCCCACAGCAAAAATATATATATTTTAGGGAGGGAAGGAGAGGGGGGGAGAGAGAGAGATAAGAAAGATAGATTAGATTAGATTAGATTAGATTAGATTAGATTAGATTAGATTAGATTAGATTAGATAGATGGATAGACAGACAGACAGATAGATTCTATGTTTTATATAAGTAATGTTCTGATTCTGAAGTCAAACAGCAGCTTCTCTACCAATTGGTCAGCTGGAAGTAAGTCCTACAATTTTCTAAACACCACCAGCTATTCTAGTAGCTAGGTGGAAAGCAGAATATAGCAATAGAATTTGGATCTTTCCAGTCCATGTTGGAAAGGCCATTCTCAGTCACCTCAGTCCTCTGACAGCTTGGGCCTCCCATTATAAAGTGAATAGCAATAGTTACTTGGAGGGGGATCTTTACTACGCTTTAGTGCTTCCATGCAGTCTTCATGCAGCTGAAGTTTGTTCTAGTCAAAAACTCATCAAAGGTTTCTCATTGGCCATTTATTTATTTCTCTGAGCTGCTTCATTCTGAAACTTTCACCAATATAGTATTAACCTTTTAAAATAAATAAAATTAGCTTGATCCATTTCAACAGGAGCATTGATTCAAATGGCTTGGAAGGACTAAAAAAATGCCTAATACTGGTAAGAACTTGAAAAGTTCTTACCAGAAGCCATTGCTAACGTGTTATATTATCTAAAGCAAGTCTCCTCTCACACTGCCTGAGCACAGGGTACACATATGTCCACCAAAAGCTAGTTGACCAGCAACTCTGAAAACAAACTTGCAGCTACCTGGGACTGTCTAAAGCTTCTCTTCCATTCCAGCTCAACTAGAAAATACACTGGGTAATATCTATTATTTATGAATGTAAATAAAAATTCAGAAGCTTCAGGTTTTGATAAAACTGTTAACTGTGAGAACTCTTGCCATTGTCATGGAGTTTGACATAAAACGTTCCTTGGCACATAGTTTAGGGTCATAATTTAATCAGCAGGTGTCAATGTAAAAACGCCAGTAGTACTAAATACACCAAAGAACTGGAAAACCCAAGCTGCAAAGCACCCTACTGCACACCTGCATACACTGCATGTACAAAGTCAAGGAGAATGAAAGAGCTGAGGCTGTACCTCCATCATTTCCAGCTTGTCAGGATAGGCGAGATCGCCCGGCGCAGGCTTGTAGCCGGTGATGTCAGTCTGAATGTAAATATGTGTCCTATAGACCAGGCGCTCCTGTACATCTTCCAGCATCTGCTTGACACCAGCTGCAAAGGCACCCAGTTGTTCAGCTGACAAAGGTAAAGAACAGACACAAACTTGTTAATTACCAAATAAACTTAGAGAAACACGAGTTTGAAGTATCACATATAGGACCACATAAACCTGGCTTGCTGCAGATGGAGTCAGGTTATTTTGTTGCAGCATGCAGACAAATTTGTGACAAACAAGGAATTTACTGAACCCCAATGCTGCAGTTGTTTCAGCTCCCCAGACTTTCATCAGACTATGAAAATGCAGCCTCACAACTGATGGCATCAGATGCTCTGCCAGAATTAGGTGTCCTAATTAGTTGAGACCTGGGTATTTTGGTGGGAACAACAAAGCAAGGTGGCTTTGGTTCTGTCACAGCCAATGCCCATGGTGTGACTGTTGGGAGTTGATAAAAACAGATGAATCAAAGCAGCTCACATCAAACTCAAGAACTATTGAATCAGCCCAAATTTAAGTAGTAGGAAGACACTTCTTATGGTAAGACAAAAGATTAAGTCAGCAAGTTTTTGCTCATTCCCAACAGTGCTGCAATTATACTTCCAGGAAAGAGAACAATTCTTCAAGATTATTGGCACAGCTTCAGCAACAAAAAGCTACACTGTGTCATATACCAGCTACCAAGTATGATTTCTGTTTACTAACCTGGTGCAATAAAGACTGTGAAAGGATTCCATTATGCACTGGTCATGTTAAGGAAATGAGACACCAGGTCAGCCCACTCCTGTGAGACTTGGAGCTCTGCATACTTACAAAACTCCAATATCTGCACTGCTATTTAACTCCTCTACTGAAGTTACAATTTCTAGTCTGGGAGACATGACATTAAGGAGAACTGAAAAAAAAATCAGTTTGCATTCCTTTGTTTTATCATCATTATGCAGAAAGCTCTACATGGATGATGCATTAGCAGGGCCAAGTGAAGCAATCAGTTCATTTGAAAAGTTAATTTAAATCAACCCTGGTGCATCCATATGCACTGGGTGGATGCTTTCTTGCATATGTACAATCTAGAGAAAACATGACTAACATAAGGACATTACTTCAAATGAAGCTATGCACAGACCCATAAATACAGACCTTCACTATAAATGAAAAAGCATAATTAATTTTACACAAACATGTCAAAGATGAGGTTAGGTTAAGATCCACTAGAAAGAAAAAAACATCTAGAATTTTTGACTATGCAATCAAATAATTTTATCAGTTAAGAAGACACTTGAAAACAATCATCTCCCTTCTATGAGTTACCATTGTTCTGTACATGATCCTCAAGCATCTCATTTTTGAGAATCCCACAGAGTTCAGAAAGTGTCTCTAAGTGAATGACATGGATGATCATTGGCCTCAGGACATCATACAATGAAAGACACAACTTCTCCAAGAGTTCACTATGAAGGAAAAATAAAGCAAAATACTTTCAGGATCCCCCAAAAGCAAAAGAAGATTTTATCACAAACATAGATTATTTTGTAGCAAAGATTTTTGAAAGGAGGGTGAGAAAACAAGTGCCATAGAAGACTTTAGACAAGATTGTTTAAAACATAAACCCATTATTTCTTACAAAGTAGGAAAAGTTTTCCTTTTAAAAGATGTGGCATAACAACTGCTTAAAAATGGTGTTACCGTTTTTTATTAATTTTAAAATAAAATTTTTAAAAACCCAAATAAACAAAAAACCTACACACACCAACCAACAACTCAATCTGTCACAAAGGGAAGATGCTGCAAACTGGTTTAGTTGGCTTCCATGTAAAAAAAAATGCTCCTGCTGTGCTCAGAATCACAACTCTAATTTTCCCTCAAGAAAAGGCTCACCTGATTCCAAGTACTCAACAGTGTATTAGAACCAGGAGCACACAAAGAGGGACACAGGGGGAGAAGCTTGGTGATGTTTTCTGTAACAGCTACCAACATCCCAGAGCACACTTTCCAATCTAACTGAAGTTATGGTATCAGTGCAGTGACACCTCAGAAATCCCACTTCAATTTATTTTTTCTTTCATGTTCAAAGTGATGCATATCTTGGTTAAGACACCAACACCACTCACTCTAGACATTTTAACCATTCTCAATGCTCCCTTCACTAATCACAGATTAGGCACTAATGCTATTGCCTGTAGCTAAAAATGCAAGTAATTCCCCAGTTAGAGTTGGAAATATAAACATCAAGAACACTGAAGTAATCATGGTGTGATAAAGATATTGAGTTTACTGCACTGTTTGTTTTTTCTAATTCACGAAGAATGTCTGTCAACAGGACAAGGACACTTCAGTTCCTCAGAGAGGGAACAAAAATGGAGTTCATCAGCCTAATTTCAGACTGAAGCAAATGAAAGCTTGTGCAACAGGCTGTGCAAAAGAGGCTGTACAAAACCAGCTTAGAGCTGTGGACTTCTATAGCTATTTTCAAAGTACCTGAGTATCTTTATCTCTTTCAGACTATCTACAGAGCATTTGCAAAGATTATTTATGGAGAATGAGAACTATCAGCTTTGCTTGAAGAAAAAAGGAAACACAAGAACATCTAATTCTGATGTGATTAGGCTGGTTTTTTATCTTGCTAGTTCTTACCAAACCACTTGAACACAGCCCCGTTTGCCATGTAATCTTGTGTGCTACATCACAACACACTAACCACAACATGCAGTAGAACAAAACCAGCATGTACCACCTACTCCAGTTTTGGTGTCGGTTTTGTGAAGAACTCATTGTAAAGCTGGTGTTCATCCTGGCATACATGGACCATAAAGGCACAACCACTTCGTACCTGTATTCACAGACATACAGATATTTGATTATTACATTCTCTTCCTTGCATCAGTATCACAAGAGATGTAACAGGTATTATTACTATACATTATATATTGTGCTGTAATTATTACAGCTATGTTTAAACTGAAGCTTTGTAAAATTCAAAATTAATGAGATGAACTCTAAGACTACAGACTGAAATGATGTTACTAGCCAAATAAAAGCTCACTGTACAACTTTTATCCCTTTTTTGTTTCTGAAATTTAAGTAACCACATTTTATGCTTCTTTTTTATCCTCCCCCTCTGCGAGGTTTGTAACAGGGTGGAGTTTTTACAGAAACAAAACATGCATGGCTTGAAAATATTAGTAGAAGGTTAACGACTCAAACCCACAACAATAAAAAATCTGCATGTAAATAACTGAATTAAGTAAGTACATTTTGCCTGGGGGAGAGGGGATTAAAACATAACAAAACCCACACAACACAAGACTACTTTACCTACCAGAGCACAGTGATCTCTGTTATTCTGACTGGTTAATTCTGTAACAGTGCTAGCGATACTTGGACCAAGCAAAAGCTCCCGCTGGTCGAGGTAACATTGATGGATTTCATTGAGAACTTGCTGATACCTAGCCAAGAAATTAAAACAGTAACTGCATCCTGAAGATCCTTTTCTGGCACACATAAAATTCATTCTAATACCCTCTTTAGGTCTATGTAATTTCAATTTTTAAAAGTTTCTTTCAAACAAATAATGTGTTTAATAGTACTTTAACAGAAGTAAATATTTTCAAAACTGAAAATTGTTCAAGATAAATTATGTAGACATACTCACTCTGGCATTTTTTCAGATCTTTGCTCTACTTGTTCAATAAGAGTCTACTCAAAAAAAAAAAAAAAAGAGAAAGAAATATTATCAGTGAATTACTTTTTGTAGTAATTGGAAAACAGTTTGTAGTATTTTTCCATGGATACAATATGCAATCTTTGGACATTCACAATTGCACAATAGGCAATCCTTGCATTCACACTAATAAATTCAAGCCTAATTTTCATAACTTCCTTTTTAACAGTTAGTTACCAGCTACTTACTCTGACTTTGGGAGCAGCTGCTCTGAATTTCACATAAAACAGTGTGAAGGCATTGTCAGAATTTGGCACAGCTGAAGGATCCTGAAAGAAGAGATGAGTAATTAGTTAAAAAGCAAAATACTATATTTGGTTTCTAGTATATAATGGCTAAGATAATTAGGATCTAAAACAGGGTACTGATTCTTCATGCTTATGTTACCAGTGGAACAGCTCTTAGCCACTTCCCAGCAAGAAAGGCATGCTGGTTTCAGAACTCAAAGTCAGACGGAAGAACAAAACCCAACCCAAAAGTTTCAACCAACAGCCTCTACAGAAAAAGGAACATTTTCAGTAATTATGACACACTACATTAGAGACAACAATTTTCTCTGGACCTGACAGATTGTTGGTCCTCAATCTGTAGTACTAAAGTTGAGCAAATTTCCCTTTTATCTGCAGAGAAGCTAAGTTTCAGCTCGTATTCAAGCTCCAACCAGAATATCAAGTCTTGAGGCAGCTCCCCCTGTAGCTCCCCAGCCCAGCTGGGCAGGCACCTTGAACTTAGACAAATTCAGCACTAACAAAGCAGAGCAGAGACCCAATTTACATACCAAGCTTTCTCCCCCTTATCCCTACTGAAGCAAAAGAGAAGAGATGGCCTTCTTTAGAAACATGATGGGGACAGGAAAACTCCACCATCCTCACCTCCTATTTTCATCTCTTTGAGCAACTTCATCATCCTTCTACAAACATACATCAAAACCTCCACTCACATGTGTGCATCATCATCAGAGAACATCCAGATCTCAAACCCTTTCCAGTCCTGACAGTCTTGTTCTGTTGCAACAGGAAAACTCGACACTCAATCACAACTAAAGAACACTGCTCCAGTACTGCACTTCTAGAAGGAGCCATTTGTTGTTTCAAAGTAAACAAAATATCCACAAAAGCCCCAGGTACATGGCAAGGAATAGGTCATCCGACTCTTAAAAGACTTCCTGACTTAAAAGTCCTGAGCAGCAATTCAAATCCAGAAATTTCTGTAGACAGAGATGTCCAATTTTGTTTAAATTCAGCTCAGTCAGGGCAATCCGTTGGCATCACACCAAGCTATGATACCTTTTTTTTAAATAAAAGCTAGTTTTGTTCCAAACACAAAAATGTTCAGTGCCACTTAACCAAGATCTTTACTCCAGGAGTACCCCTTCACAAGTTTCCATGAACACTGCCTAAAATTCCCTTCTTTCAGGTGTGCCAATTCTCAATTCTGGCATCTTTCAGTTTCACTGGGTATCCCTCAGGACACCAAGTTTGCCTGTAATAGAACTAAGCACGAGGTACACAATAATTATTTGGAGAAAGAATCAAAGTGCATAGGAAGAGACATTCCCCTCTCCCTTCTGCTCTGCCAAAATATTGCAGCAGAAGACTGTCAATATTTTAATGAGACCAAAAATCCTCCTTGCTCACATTTATGCCTAAATCTGAGTAGAATGAGGGGGAGTAAACACCTAACTCTTCGCTGGGACACTCTAGCATGGCTGTTAACATTTTCAAATGAAACAAAAAACACTGGCAAAACTAACAGGAACCTGGCACAGTTGTTATCTGCAGCTACACAAACCAGTGAGGAACAAATGAAATATTTACATGACCAAGAGGACAAGAATACTTACTGGAATGTAATAGTGAAATAGTTGTGCCATGAACTCAGAGCTGCGCTTTACAATTACCATCCTGTAACACCCAGCTCCTGTATATTTTTTTCAAGTACTCCCTGCAATCTCTCTCTGTCTCCAAAGCAATCCATCTCCAAAACAAAACACCACAGTACCTCTATTTCTCTTGTGTACCCTCCCCATTTGGCAACAGACCAACAGCCAGATCAGAGCTCCAGTGCACACTCTGGTTCAGGAAAGCAAATTGTCTGGCCATCTGGTGTCTCTAACACACTCCTTCACCCATCCCTGGCCTTCACTGGCTTACTGCTCACCTACTTCACCTTCTTCAATTTCCATGATTTTTTAATTATTACTACTTTAAATCTTTTGGATCACTAGGTCATATTTGGCTGAGAATTGGACAACCTACACAAACACCGTAGGCACTGACCTATTTTCACAAAAAACTGCTGACACATCCCACACTCAAAAAAAAAAAAAAAAAAAAAAAAATGTTTCTTTTTTAAAAGAAAATTTA
>VZRX01012804.1:307009-340075 GCA_013398075.1 Notiomystis cincta
GAGAGCGCCGCGCCGCGTCGCGTGGCACTGCCGTCATTGGCACGGGGGAGAGAAGCGCGTCAGGAGGGGCGGCCGGCCGGCCGGGAGGGCGCCCCCTGTCGCCTGGGAGGAGCGCGGGCGGCTGCGGCCTCAGGGGGATCCGCGGGATCGCTTGGAAAAGAGCTCGGAGCGTCGAGGCCAACCTCTGGCCGAACAGTACCCTGTCAGTCTGTCCTTAAACTCCTCCTGGGACTCCGTCACATCCCGGGCAGCCCGTTCCAATGTCTAACGAGCCTTTCCGAGAGGAATTCCCCCCGATGCCCAGCCTAAACCTCCCCTGGAGCAGCGTGAGGCTTTTCCTCTCATCCTCTCGCTGGGTTCCAGGCAGAAGAGACCGGCCCCAGCTGGCCACGCCCTCCTTTTCAGGCAGTTTTGGAAGTGATGAAGTTCCCCCTGAGCCTCCTTTTCTCCAGGCTGAACAGCCTCAGCTGCTCCTCACAGGACTGGTGCTCCAGACCCTTCCCCAGCTCCACTGCCCTTTCCTGGACACGCTCCAGCCCCTCAGTGTCCTGCCAGAACTGTGGGGCCAGAACTGGACAGAGCAGGTGAAGTGCAGCCTCACCAGTGGGGTCAATACAGGTGACAATCCCTGCCCTGGTCCTACTGGCCACACTGTTGCTGATCCAGGCCAGGATGCCACTGGAATTCTTGGCCACTTGGGCACACTCTGGCTCATGTTCAGCTGCTCATGACCAGCACCCCCAGGGCCCTCTGTGCTGGGTCACTTCCCAGCCACTCTGTCCCCAGCCACTGGCAGTGCAGGGCAGTGCTGTGGCCAAAGTGCAGAAACAAGGAATAGTTCAATGCCAGCAGCAGCTTTCCTGTTAATCACCTTGAAGTAGATGAAACTTCCCACCACCCCTTGAAACTTAGACTGCTTTCAGTTTCTTAAATCATCACACTTTAAATTTTAATACTTTTAATAGGCTTCAAAATGAACAACATATCCTTTTGCTTACATAGTGTATAAAAATATTTACAAATTTTGTTATTAAAGCACAGAAACAGGTGTAAGGGAAAACATTGCACATGGGCATACTCATTATGTATAGAAAATATTGTACATTAGGAAAGAGTGCCTTGTGCATTTAAAAAAATCCATTTGTGAATTCAAAATTAGCAATTTTAAGTGATTACAGCAATTTTGAAATCGCAATGAAACTTCTTTAAGTGGAATGCATGATTCTATGAAAAAGGCACAAAAGATTAACACAAGGCCACAAAAATCCAAAGCTATGCATCCTGCTCTGCTGCCCTCTGTAAACACAAGATCCATCCTACAGCTTGCACCTCACATATTCCTTTTTCCTGGAATTCAACAGCAGCACTTAAGCAGCTTGATGTAACTGTTGAGTTAATGGCCCTAAAGTTTTGATAGACCTTTAAGCCAAAAGGTAATGTTTATAGAAGCTGTGGTTGATTTCTACATCGTGGGTTTCCTTGCATGTAACAGCAACTTGAACCTCTTTGGTATATGCAAGTGTTCACTAATTTTGGATTTGGGTGTCTTTTTAAAGAAGGAAAGCAGTCTTTAGAGCAGATTCACTTTTGGAGGGTTTGTTGTTGTCACAGAGGCACCTGCATGACAGAGCCTGACTGCTCAGTGCAAAACTTGCACCTTTCAATGACACCCAACAGCCAGTAACCAGTAGTTCTTCCCAAGGATGGAAGAGGCATGGAAAGTTTCTCTGCAAGATCAGCAGATCGTTATGAACTTGTCTGAACTTCATTCCTACTTGCAATTTACATATGAATATGTTGAAGAATCACTTATGCTGAAATCAAGAATTATACATTGGAAGAAAAAAAAAAGTGTCTTCAAGCTATGCAAAACTGTCAACTGTAGCAACCACACTTGCTAATGAAGCTGGATTATTCCCAGCAAATTATGCAGACATCTCAGGACTTAGAACACAGGAAAGCTTCAAAACCAGAAGCAGATTTTATACCACAGTAGTTTTTTTGCCACCCTGAAAGCTGGCAAAGATGTCTTGTGACACTTCCAGTTAACTGGAAGCTTTAAGTTATTACAATTCAATTGTATGCTTTCTGAAAGCAGGAAAAGCCCAGCTCCTTGGTTCTGCTTATCTTCCCTTACAGAAATACTTTTTTTCCTTTACAGAAATCTTTTTCCTTTCCTTCCCTTATGGAAATCTATGGAAACACAGAAGAAAAAGCCTGCTCTTTGACTCTTATCAAACACTACACTTTGAGACTCAGATGCACGAAGCTGCATTACAGATCTCTA
Organism: Notiomystis cincta; assembly: GCA_013398075.1. Taxonomy (NCBI): domain Eukaryota; kingdom Metazoa; phylum Chordata; class Aves; order Passeriformes; family Notiomystidae; genus Notiomystis; species Notiomystis cincta. Next base: position 309,297 of record VZRX01012804.1, read on the forward strand.
CATTCTAGGACATTTGAACAGTTGACAGGAGGTATTCCACCATGTTTGGTTCAGTCTGAAAAACAGTGCACATCATCCACAGAATCACATGCACAAGCCATGGTTACAGGAGCCAGTTTGCCTTGAAATCACTTCCAGGTTCTTCTCTCTCTGTCTTGCAGTGACCTCTTCCTTTGGCCAGCAGCTCAGACAATAAAGAGCAAATACTCAAGACAGCTTGCACATTGCTCTAAACTCAGACAGTACATTAACAGAATTCTGTACACAGCTCAGCATGTCAGGCATCCAGCTTCTTCAGCTGCTCATATGTCAGAAAGAACTGGCACAGCTGGTTAAGGAAAACTGTTTCCTGTTCATGCAGTGAAAGCTGCTCCCTTCACTACTGAAGATCAGCTGCACCTGTGTGCAGCTGTGTTCCACTCCTTGTTCCTTCCTATGCCATGCTGCACCCTGGCCACTTTTTTTACACAATATTAGGCAGAACAATGAAACTTGCTTTAAGGCTGGTGATACAAATTACTTTGCCAGCCCTCTTCCTCAGGATCTTAAACCCAGGGCTGAGGAGGCAGGACAATACTGCAAAAGCCCTTAAGAGTCTTTACTCACTTAGCTTTGATGGGCTAAAGAAGGTTTGTTTATTGTAAAAAACGTTACTACCAACCCACTTCCCAGGGCTCTGATCAGCTGGCTCTTGAAACAAAGCCAAAACTTCAAGACAAAGATAAATAAAAAGATTGCATCAGTAACTGCCAACAGTTTCCCCAGTTCTGGAAATAGCCCCCATTCCTAACTCACCTGGTCAATTTTGTTTAAAACTAGTCTCAAAACAAAGGAGATGGACAGGTATGAAATTGGAAGAACAGAAAACTATTTTGCAAGATCGTATTTTAATATTCACTCTGTGTGAATCACAAATTCAGTCTGACTGGAAGCAGTTAACTAAAAAAACCTGTCAGCTGCACAATTTCCCATTCACAAAAAAAAAGGAATATCTGTGCTAATATGACACCTCCCACACTGAGTAATTCTGTAAAAAACAATACTTGCTGTTGTATGGCTAACTTAGTAGTTTTGCACATCTGTGGAAAGGATACAATGATATTCCAAGGACCAAGTCTTAACCAGTTTGGCCAAAACCCTTTATACAGAGCAAAAAAGCCTTCATTCTTCCATGTCTAGGGGGAAAAAAAAATAAGAAGAACACACTTAGGTAATTCTTTTTTAATGAGAAATCCAGACCACATCTCAACTAACAAGACTATACCAGAGAAGAGGATGGCTTAGTCCTGTAATCTTAATTTAAACTTACTGGCTGACAGGACAAAGAAATAAATTTCACTAGTTGTAAACTTGCAGTTCACATTTGGCAGCTCCTTGAAATTTGCTGCATGTAAACTTGTAGCTAACATTAGGGAGTCCCCTGAAATATTTCATTTTGCTTTATGGACCTCACAAAATTTCTCTGGACAATGTGATTTGGACTGTCCAGTCAACAGTTGGGCAGCAATAGCTTACTATCCATTCTTCTCCATGTAAAAGGCCATCATGATCCCACCTCACACCAAATTTAGAGACTTAAGAAACCAAATCAGAGTAATCAAAACCAGAGGCTGACCTTGCCTCTGGCTGTACTAGGCTTTCCATTATGCAGTAAGCAACATAGAAAAGCCATCTGTTCCACATGATCTTGTTCTTCAAGGACTGACCTATGAAATGATAATTTCCTGTCAGCCTCACATGGTATAAAGCTGAGCAAGAGAGTGCTGCTGACAGCCCTCCTCTCCTCACCCAAGGAAAGCAAGGCTCTGCAGCAGACACTAACTTTCTTCCTGCCTTTCTGTCCAGACAGTAGATACTTTTCACACTTGAGTGCATTACTGACAGCATAATCGTTTTAAGCATTATGGCAAAAAGCATATCTAAGTTATTAGGGAAAACAGAACAATTTTGAGCTCTACAGCCAAACCACTGCTTGGTGGCAGCAGTTTCTGTTTATGATGATACACAAGCTACCTACCTGTACCAAGCAATCCAAAGTGCCCTTGTAGGCTGAGTGTCCCCCATGTTGTTGGCTTTTCTGGTTCATCATGCGTGTTCTTACAACGTCAACTGGGTTGGATGCAAGGGCTCCAGCTAACCCACAAAGAAAACTGGAACTAACAAAAGAAGGGTTTGATCAAATCTGATCCACAACACAGATGTACAAGAATTTCCCCTTCCCAGGAAACACACCATGACTGCTTAATGCTTTTAGGAAAGAATTAAATCAGCTAACGGATGTGAAAAGTTACTTTTCATTTACTATAAAAGTGTAATTTTAAAGGTTTCCTATACAGCCACTATATACAGTATGCTTGAAAAGATGTTTGTGCCCCTGGGAACAATATTTGACTATAATTTTCTTCTAACCTCAATTGGCACAGTTGAATGATTCAGACCACCCACAAAACAAGTTTCCATATTTCAAAAGAATGTTAAATCCAAATGCTAAATAAAATTAGCTTCCATGCTACATGCTACCATTTGAGATGCTATTACATTAAAAATTATAAACACACAAGTATATTTACATCTAGACAGATGATAGAAAAATCAAAATACTCATCTCCCCTGTAGCAAGATGTAACCAATCACTACACGAGCTACACAACCAGTTACACAAACTTACAGGAAGTGAGTATACACTGTATCTCCCATATATCCAGACATAATTATGTGCTTCTTGGTAAGGTCATAGACTGGCAGTTCCACTCCAACAACAATAGCAGCTCTCTGTGCTGTTAATGATACTCCCTGGCAAAAGAAAGGACATAGATGAAGTTTAAAGTCAACCTTTGTGCACTGTTAGAAAAGCCAAGCTCTTATAACACAAAACAAAACACCACAAATGTGTTAAGAACATTCCAAATTCAAATAAGGCTAATCAGTACAAGTCTTAGGTGTATGTGCTCCAAAAACACAAATTTGAAATAACAGATAAATCACTTCACACAGAACAGCAACTTTAGATCCTTTAAGTCATTTTCTATCTCTCTAACATCTCAATTCTTGCATCAACAGTCAGCTAAAACCTCAAAACTGGTGTTCCTTCGCTGCTAGCCAAAAAACTGACAAAGTGAGGAAGATGAACAGAAAATTGTTGATCAAGAAACTTTGTGAGAAATGCACACTCATAGAAAACCATTCCTGTTGTCCAGCTGTCTCCAAACAATTGTCCATTCTGGCTCTTCAGTTATACATTGACTACAGCTGGCCCAAGAGACAACCTGTAAGGCTGAACATGAGAATTCCTGAGCTACAGAGGTTGCTCATTAGCTCATTTGCTTCCAAATGTTCATTAGCATATGTTTTGAGCCAGAGCAAACAGATTGAGAGGTACCATGCAAAGGGTTGTTGAACCGTTCCTGGAGTCAGTCATCCTAATTGAGTCTTACATTTGTCTTCCCTCTCCTAAGTGGCAGCTAATCCTTGCACATGAGGCTGGCTGTAACCCTCCACCAAAAAGCACTGAGACACCAGCAGTGAAGCAGCCAGGACAAGTGTCAGACATTACATCCTCCATATTTCAGCTGAGAACACTGCAGGAATACATGACATTCAGCTGAGCAAGGAAGTGTAGTGATACAGTGTAAGATACAGTAAGTAAGTAAGTGTAAGATACAGTTCATAAAAAACTTGCCTTCCATAATCCTCTAGCACCTTCCTTTTGGTAGATCTGTATGAAGTTGCCCATCATTCCTCCTTGAATCATACGACCTTGGGCTTGCATTCTGATCTGAGATTCAATTGAAGATACAATTAAAACATAAATACAACCAATCAAATAATATAACTATATTAAACTTTATTAAGTTACAATTATAAGTAGGAAAGTCAGTTTCTCTTTGAATGTAAAGCAAGAGCTGACATTATCACAACCATGGTGCAATCTTTTGCCTTAAGTATCCAAATGCAGCTGCTAATTTTGAACAAGTATGTGGCAGAATTCTTAGCTGCATTAAGTCACTTCTATTTCTGTATGGGTACACGTCTCCATTTAGATAAGACTGGCAGATGGGTTCTGCAGGATGTCCTTTACAGTGTTCTCATGGGAGCATGTTGAAAGGTTAAAAAGACTAATGTTTCATCCACTGAGAACTGTGGTCTCCAACCCTGTAAATTTATAATAGCATCTTTAGGAACCTGCCAAAGTAACTTCCAAATACAAGTTGTCAACAAGCAACTCTGTAGGTCAGCATAATTCCAGGAAGCAACTAATTGAAGCCACACTTGAAATACAAGCTTGTGTTTGAAATGCCACTACATAACCACACTGGCACTATGAAGGATTAAGCTTTTTAGTAGCTTCAGAAGAACATAGAGAGTTTCCTTGACTTCCTTTTCATTAGGAGCAGCTGTTTAAGTCACAAGCTCCAGTTTTGTAAGATCAATACCATCAACCCTCTCAAGTAACTGACTCTCATTAGGATAACAGATTCTGGAGGAGGTGGTTGCTTCACTAATTCACTTTAAATGACTGATGCTGGAATGCCATTTACTTGGCACACAGGTTTGCAAAGCCTCTCTACAGTGTCAAGGAATCATACAGCACAAGTAGCATTCACTGGAACTCTTGCCTCTGAACTGATCTTCACCTATTTCGAGCTCTAGCAACATCCAAGTGTAACAGCATTACCAAGAAGTACAGATGAAATATACTGTGTGGCTTCCACACAAACACTACACTATCAAAGTTATTCTCCCTCCACATTCAGAAAAATGTGGATCCAACTACATCCCCAGCCTTCACCTTCCTCAGGCATACTTCCAAATGATTAGTATGGACCAGAAGGAGGTTCCAAGAATTCAGGATGTTACTGATTTTTTATGAGAATAAATAAGGTTACAAAACAAACCCTATATGCATCAGGAGACACTGTTTTGACTTCAGGAGAAAACAAAACCTACAAAGACAAGCTCTACATAATTACCTTTAAGACATCTGTAGGGTTGGCAATAGATGATGAGATTACTCCCGCAAGAATGCCACACAGAACATTCATCATGAGGGTCTCATCTGTTTCACAAAGAAAGAGTTCAGCTGCAGATTTACAAAGCTTAAGATACATTAGGACAGGATGATGCCTCCCCTCATTTAACCAGAGAGGGCCAGTTACAGAAGCCATAAAACCAGCTCTGACGAGTTATCCTTGCTGACTAACTTTGTTGTAACTGGTATAAGGAATGTCTTCTCAGTAGACTTGTTCAAATGCTACAGTAAGATACCAAAAGGAAACAACTAGCTTCAAGCAAATCAGTCCTCAATTAAATAGAAAATAACCACTCACCTTCTGGATGCTCAACCAACATTCTTTTTAAGCTCTGGTAAGTGCCTATTTTTATAGTTCCATATGAAGCTTGCCGTAGCATTGCAGGTGCAATCCTGTGAAAACAAGCAGCAATAATGTTTATGCTCAAGATCTCAAAAACTCTTCAGAAAATTCTTCCTAATGCAGAGATATCTAGTAGAGAAAGGTTTGGTCATTTAAATCAACAATTTAAACTCACTATAAACAAAACAAGCTTTGGAGATTTTTAGGTTTTGTTTTTTGTTTGTGTTTTTTTTTTAAATAGAGCCTGCAAGAACATGAATGAACTGTGAAGGAATTATTACTATTAAACCATGCTTCAACTTGTAATCTATAAAATAGCTGGCAGTCATTGTGAAATGTAATTCCCCCACCATCCTACATGTTTTGAAGAAAAGCATGCTCATTTGTAGACAAAGGTTAATGCAATTTTAATTCTGAGAGATTGAACAACCATAGCAGCACTGTAGAGAATAACCTTATGCTTAGTTCAAGTAGGTTTTATTGTTTGAGGTTTGTTTTTTGGTTTTTTTGTTGTTGTTTTTTTTTTTAACAAGAAATGCTATTGCAGTGTGCAGCACTAAAGGTATCTAAGCTTGGCCTTCCAACTTCAGGTTAAGGCTAACAAAATACCTTGCAATCCAAAAATTCACATACATTTGGCTAATATCCACATACATTGGACTTATATGAACAATCAATAGACTGTTCCTAAGCCATTGCTGCAACTCAGTTAATCTCACCCAGAGTATAAGGCTCTCAGTCCTTCTTCTCTGCATATTCGGACCAGGGCATGCACCATTCCACGGTAGCGGATCTCCTTATATTTGGCATCATTAACTTGACCTTGAACCTGGAGACGTGTCTTGGTCAGATCAATGGGGAAAGTACCTTAAAGGAAAATCAGTGAGGAAATTAATTAAGTACCTACCTAACCAAAGACAGCAGAGAACATCATACAAGAAACAGCAACATTTATTATATATCACAATATATAAAGACACTCCCATATGAAAGAAGTCTTGGTAAGAAAGACTTTCTTTAAAGAAGGGATTCATGTTCTATCACCTTGTTTCTTCTAAAGGCCTGGCAGAGGCCCTGCCTACTTCCTGTGTTTACATTCCACATTCACTGTATTTTCAGGCAACAAGGCACTGCCTGGTTGTAAGCAGCCACACTGAACAGGGCTCTGCAATCCCACTCAAGTACTGAGTTTGCACGTGTATTCCACCGACACCTTTGAAGGGGACGTCACTGAAGGCAAATAAATTCCATGGGACACACTATACAGATTCTTGGCTGGTACCTGAAAAAGCAATAGCAGCAGTACCTACTCCTGTTACTGCTTTCCTGTAGCCTACTGCTATGTTATGTTCAATTCATATTCTCCATGCTCCCCTTATATAAGGATTCAGAAACCATATCCATCCAGGAAAAGGACCACCTCAACTTTCCATACTCACCTAAGCACTAAAAGCAGGAAGGAGTAACTACATCTGTTCAAATGAGGCTTACAAGACAAGTAATTTCATTAATTGTTTGCCTTCTTAAAAGTTTTTGGCATTATTGGCCATATTCAGCAGTCAAGTCAAATAAGAGAGGTTTCAAACTCAAGTTTGCACAAGCTTCCTAAGTAGAAATCCTTCCCATCCCTGGAATCAAAGCTCAAAGCAGGAGGTTGGACCAGATGACCTTCCAACCCTAACTACTCTCTGAAAAAAAAATAGTAGTTTTAAGTATTATTTTATACTGCATCGACTTTACTAGACAGACCTTGCATGCAAGCCCACCACATGCCCAACCATCCTCTACCATGAAAATTCAGATTTCCTTTATTTTCATGTACATGCATTTCAGATACATCTTTACAAAGAAGTTGATTTTAGGTTTGCCTTTAGAGTAGGCCTAAAACATCAGATGCACTGTCTCACTACAGCAATCATTCTGTGTTGCTCACTATTGAATTTAAGTGTTCAAATCCAAGCAGCCACTTACATTCAAGAAAAAGCTTTACTGAGTATCTATGTTGCAGTTGAAATTACTAAGAGAAAAATTTAGAGGTTAAGCTCTTAACTTTAGTACTGTAGCAAAGCAGGAGCTGTATCTACCTATGACCACTGTCAAGGAACAGATCAAACAAAAACCAAATAAGAAAACACAGAGGCAAAAATATGTATAAAAACAAGACTCACCAGGGATGAGAGTTTACAGACACAAGTGTTCTGACATTGCAACAGAGATCAGACCAACTCTTCAGTCAGCATTAAGCAAAAAATTCTATAACACTGTCACTGGCAACATGGAACCAAACTTCTTTTACATAGAGACTACCCAAGTAAAGAAAATCATGTGAACAGTTAAAGCAAATGCTTACCACATTCTGCAGTGATTGATGCTAAACCTCCGTAGATAAAGGGTTTCCAGTTCAGTGCTGGCATTATTGGTTCCTCTTTCTGTGAAAGAGGAAGATTTATCACTTCTTAAGTACATGTCATAAATATACACACTAACACGTGGTAAAATTTTGTGCCTGGTCCATTTAAAATGAGCCTTTCAAACATGCAAGAGTAAAAAAAGAAAAAAAAAAACAGCATTTAATACCGTCAACAATCAGAAGAAAGACGGGAATAGAAAGACATCTGGGTTCAAATCAATGTCTGCTGTGTATTTGGGCCACCACTCTCCTCACCATGAAAGGTTAAAGCAGTTTGTCTCCCAGGCACAACTTAAGGAGCACTGCAGTGAAAAGCATCCAAGCATTCTTATCAAGCTGAAGTAGTTTGACTACATCCTGCAGCTGAGTGAAACTTTCAAGACAGTCATTACAAAACTTCCTTTTTTCCAGTTACCAACATTAATTAGCATGAGCTAAGATGGTACACTTGGGCAGAAAATAAGGGTGCATACACCATTTTGCTTCCATTAAGACCTATTTCTGCTACCAGTGTTCACAATATTCAGTCTTGTGAATGTTACATGACAATTGTGTCAGTTAAGTGAACTTGACAAAGTCACCACAATTTGTAATCAACTATAGCATATGCTTTGCAAGATGTTAAAGTAATCCAATCATATTAGAAAAGAGATAAGAACTTCAAAGCCAAACTAGTCCAGCCAATACCAGATTGCCCTTCCCAAAACAAAGCATGTTTCTCAATATCTTATTTTTCTCCTTCCTCACAATACTTTTCATTCCCCATTTTCTATAATAGCCCCCTAAGCATTGCATTCTGCAGTTATTTTTGCTAATTAACTTTATGGGAAAATTGTATTTGAAAGTACTTCCCTTGGCACTTACACTCTGTTATTCTCCCCTGCTTAATCACCTTAATAGTGCCCAACCAGAAAATACCACAAATACACTAGTTGCTTTAGCCCTGCTTTTTGTAGAGCTAAGCCTCCTTTAGTAACTTCCTCTAGAAATGCCAAAAATCCAGCACCTAAATGAATTTTCAGAGTTGCAGACACTCAGCAGGCCTGAATAGTTTCTGTAATCCCAGTTTTCCTTTTATCATCTTTAGTTCCATGATGAGTTACCTGGGTCTTCTGACACACAAGGAAGAGAAAGAAGCTAAAATCCATTGTACTCTTTAGACTGCTGCAAAGAGCAACAGTGATGGAGGAGGAAAAAAAAAGGAAAAAGAAAAAAAATAGAAAAGAAAAAAGAAATACCCGAGGAAAAGGCAACTGAGGACATCCCACTAATACTGTCAAAAAGAGTGCAGTACCAAGGTCTGGACACACAGGCCTAGAGACCATGCCAGCTTTTCAATACAAATAAAGCAGAGCCACATGGATATGATACTGCATCAGAGGCAGACCAGCTCCAAGTTCCTCATAATCCTGTTTTACCATGATTAATGGCAGATCATTTAATTAACAGAGACAAAGCCAAGCTCAGTTTGCCCACTATCAGCCACACCTGATCTTTAGTCCTGAGAAACTCATCAAAACTGACAGGTAAACCCTCCAACATATTAAAACAGATTTTCATCTATCACAAACACTGTAACACTAATAAAACTAAAAATGATCCTTTTTCTATTTGTTTCATATTTCACTTTGCATAGGCAATGGAGGCTGCTCATTTTTTCTACGTAATTCTGAGCACGGCCAAATAAGGTTTTTGATTTGCACACAGAATTAAAAATATTAGTTGAAGCTTCAATATATACATAGGATACCCTAATGCAAAAAAATTTATAGCACACTCTTTCTTTGGCAGATCCCAGGGTGAAGGTCTGTACATCTGAAAGGCTTTCAAGGTTCATCTCCTGCCAGTATGCCAAACTAACCGTATGAATCTTTCCACTTCTAACCTCCAGCCCTCCTTCTAAAGTTCCATACTTTAGGAAGAAGTACGAAGAAGAAAAAATTAGAGCAAAGAGGAAGAGTTTCTCTCAGGGGAGAGAAAAAAAAAATCAAAAAGACACACCAGCCAGTAATTTCGCCCCATGATCTCAGCTGTCTCATTTTCCGCTCATAATCCGAATTCTTGCTTTGCTTCTTACTCAGTACGTCTTTCCGATATCAATAAAAATAGTAAGTGTCTCCTCAGAAGAATTCTGTATCAGCCAAGTAAGTGCCAAACTAGTTAAAAAGAGAATCCAGCAGTCATTATAGAAAAAAATCAAGGTCTGCACTTTTACTAGAAAGGTACTGTCTGTACAAAATATACATTTGTTGTACCCTGAACATCAATGACGACAGAGGAAATACTCGACCCTAAAGGACACTGGCATGAACTAACACAGAGATTCATCCACCCACTTTCTGCGGAGGTCAGAAAAGAACCTTCTTTCTTTTAACCACAGCCTGACCTCAATAAACCCTAAAGCCCGGGTGCCATAACAGAACGAATCACTTAAATAGCTCGACATTTCCCTGACGGAGAACAGGCTTGAAAAGTCACACAACTATACGCCGGTTGAAAGCATCGCCAGCGTATTAAGCGCACAGCATATTCGAGCTTATAGTAGTTTTAACTATTTAAAGTGGACTCGGATCTAGGGAGGCAACTTTATAAACTACACGCGAGAGATGGTCTCCCACCCCCCAAGACCTGAGGGCAGCAGCAGACGCCACTTTCCCACTCACCACCGTGCCAGTCGCTCCGCTCCCAAATCCCGGCGCCGCTCCCCGCGGCCGCGGCGGCTTTTGGGGAACGCGGGGCTCCGCCCCGGGGCGGGCTGGCCCGAGGGGCCGGGCCGGGAGTGCGGCGTGGGAAGGGTGGGTGTAGAGCCGCAGTTGGTTTGAAGGGCCCGCCGAGCCGGCTGTAATTATCCGGGGAAAAGATTAACCACGCCGACCTTGCAGTCAGCAGTCCCCGCTCGCCATTGGCCTTGGGAGGCTGCTGGGCAGGCTGGCATTTTCCATTAGCATTCCTGCCCCTGGAGAATGGAGCGGCTATGTGGGGCGTTCCAGCGCTCCCCGGTTAGCGAGCAGGCCACTCGCCTGTACCTCGCCATCACCACCTGTAAGGATATTGATTTTACCCCTCGGATTACGATCCTAGGGGCGTCTGTGCTGCCAGCGACAACTCTGCAGTAGCCGGGCTAAGCTTTCCTGAGCCGGCACAGGAGCCTTTATCTACCTGCTGTGTGAACAGAAAGGGGCAGGGTGGGCTTAGACAGCTACTTTGCTCTTTAAAATACCCTCTCGAATTTTTTTTGTGGGAACTGTTGCACAGGTGGTTCAGTAGTAGTAGCATTACACAGTTCTGTGCCATTGTAACTATGTTTCTTTGCATTACCAGCGCAGAAATTATGGAATTAGTGCATAAGATTTACATCGCTTTGTAAACGCATATCCAGTGCCTGCCCAGAAGGAAAGGGGCTATCCGAAAGGGCGGGTCCCAGCCGCCGTACAGGTGGCATGACCAGCCCGTGCAGACTGGAGGAGAACCATGACTAGTCTGCTCCAGAGTCCGGGGTTCCCCGTGAAACAGTCCATCCTGCCTCTTTTGCTGCCCCTAAAGGCAGAGTGTTCTGGCAACTCGGTGCTCTCCGTTTCTGAGTGAGGAGCTGCCAGGAGTGCTTGTAAGGACGTACCCCCACGGTGCCGCCCTGCTGCCGCTGTCAGTCCCCTGCCTTGCAAGCGGATGGCATGCCTTACCCTGGCATCCTGCGGGATTGCTCCCCTCGCCAATCTCGGGGCACAGCTGGAAGCTAAGAACCTTTATTTAATCTTATTGGCTGGTGGAGAAAGGAGTAACACCTGCTCAGTTCTCATTAAGAAGCTGGATGTGGCTTTGCATGCAACCCTCGATAAAGCATAAGGAATCCAAAATTTGGGTTCTGGTATACTATAACTGCTTCATGCAATGAAAGTAGTTCTCTAAAGCAATCTAAGTCCATTACAGACTTCCCACAAATTTTACATTTCAGTAGTTAAAGGATGGGCAGCCCATAGAGCTCATGCTCTAATCACAGTGTTGCAAAGTTGTTTATGCAGGTGGGCCTCACAGAATGTAGCTACAAACTCCCACCTGGTATTCGTGTTCTGACCCCCTCCTGAAACTCCTAGTAGCTGGCTAGTACTTTACAGGTTTTATATCTGCAGCAAGTAGCAGTACAATCCTACTTGAGATAAACTTTGAATGGCTCCTTTCTTTCTTTTTGCACAGAGACCATTTGGACTGATTCTAATGTTGGGTGATTTGACACTTTGGTGCAGCTGCTTCGGTTTTCTGACTTCTCAAATTTCTGCTTCTTTTTAAGAAGGACTTTAGTTCCACTCTGATCTTGAGTTGGGCAGCTCCTTCTGCAGGCAGATGGGTTTTATTACCTCTGATGAAAATCAATTCCTGCTCATATGTTATATCTTGCACCCAATCACATTTCTGAAGTACCTGCTAGTTCTCAACTGTGTACTTCTAAATACAGGAGAATTCAGGTTAACTTTTGTAATTGCTAGTGACTCTTGCATGGGTCCTCTGAATAAGGTCATCTGTTGTATTCTCAACCCAATTCATGCTACGTATGAGATATGTGATGCTTTTGTCAACAGCCAGCGGTCTACTTTTGGCAAGCTGCCTTGAGCCTGGCATCTGCGTCATACCAGCATTGACTTAGGTGCTCAGCATCTTTCCACATGTGCTGCTGATTGCACAGTCTTACAACAGCTTTATCCAAGAGCCAGTTCTTTCCCAATGGGCTGTGTAAGGCTACAGTTTAATTAATTGACTCCCAGACCACTAAACTTACTGCTCCTGAATTTCCTCACTTATTTTTTGTTTCTTTTTTATTAAGTAAAAGAAGAGTGCCCTCTAACCATTTTACCAGGGAAATCTACTTTTTGTACATGCATTCCTCTTTCACTATTTCCACTGCTGCTTAAAATGGAAAATCATTTCACTTCTGGTCTCTGCAGTGGTGAAGACAGTTTTGGCAAGTCTCCTGCTGCCTAAGTGAATGGTTAGTGGAGAGACACAAATGACCACGGGTATTGTTCAGACTGCCTTATTGTTTTGTCACTAGCTGTAACTGCTGGAGAGTTACCTTTTTTCCTTGGAAACTTTCACAATTATTAGTTACATAACTGATTTGCATTTTTCATGTTCCATTGGCTGCGTGCCGGAAGCACATGTAGGACGTGGGAGTCTAGAGCTCCCCGCCCTGGCACAGCCTCCTCACCTCTGGTGTTGGCACTTTCTCTCTGAAGAGCAATTTCAACTGACCCTCAATCGTACAGCAGATGGCTTTGCTGGAAAAATAGATGCTCAGTATGCTATTGGCATGTGTAAAAATGTAAGATACAATAAACAGTACTTCCATTGTGTTTGCCAGGGCAAAGGCTCAGCCTGGAGCACCACATCCAGCTACGTGTGGTGCATTTCGGGAGGGCTCTAGAGAAGAGTTAGGAAAATGAGGCTAGGAATACAAAACACAATCTGTAAGGGAAAATGAAAAGATAGTCTTAAAAAAATTAGGATAACATAATCTTCAAGACTGAAAGTTATCTGTGAAAAAGAATTTAATTATCTGTTCTCCACCACTTATATTAGACATAGAGCAGACTTTTTAATGGTGTAGACAGTGCTAGATGAGACTGACTGTGGAGTTTGCAGTACCGTCATCATCATGAACTTTTAAAAACTGTTAAGCAGCTGTTTTTGAGACAATTACAACCTGGGTTACCCAGCCCAGGCATTGGGATGGACTCTCAAGGATCTTTCCAGCCCTTTTTTTCTCTAATTATTCAATGACATTTCCTCCTCCAGCTGCTAGCAGATGTCATGTACAATGACAAGACAACTGAAGTTTCTAACTTCGTAACAGAATCTGTTACTGTGCTGAGGTCAAGGAGAAAGGAAAGTGAAATCAGGAGTAACAGTAAATGCTGTTTTGCAGTCTTTTTTTTAATAAATATTTTTTTATCATCTGATTTGAGCTCTGGCATTGGCAGGAGCCAAAGGTCTTTACTGTGTCATTGTTTTGTGGATATAATAGGGTCATGTTATTTGTTTTTAATGGGTAAAAGGTGAGGGAACAGAGGGCAGTTCCAGGCTTTGAGGGTGAAGGAACTTAGGACAGTTCCAGGCTTTGAGTGGACGAGAGTCACAGAGCGTAAGGTCCCAGCAAGGCAGTTCTAGTAAATGTAAACTTGGTAAACAAAACTAAATTTTCTGAAAGTGTTGCAATCTTGCAGCAGGTCCTGGGAAATTGATTTCCCTTCTTTCCTGAGACTCCATGCAGAGATAATAACTCCTATTTACGTCACAGTGTTGGGTTTGATGTTATTTGAATGAGCAAATGAATAGCTGCTAAAGTTGCTCAGATAGGAAGGCACTATAGGAGGCTTTTAGCTACTACAAAATACTTTCCAACCTCAACAGGTGATCCTCCAGATCCTTGCTAAATAAAGATCAGTCACAGTTGCTTCACAGAGGCTTTTGTCCAGCATGGCATGGCACTAAACAAGTAGCAACTGGAAGAAACAATGCCAATTTAAATGCTGGTAGATGCAACACAAAGAAAAGCAAACATTTTTCTATGTCCTACTAGAAACTGGACAGAATACGGTGTAAGATACAGCCTAACCTTTGCCACAAGAGAGATGATTCAATGCTGAATGAATGACAGAGAGGTTGATGTGACACCAAAAAACACCCACATATGGTATGTTTTCTGCCACTTTCAGTACACCCCTTACTGGCAGTACTCAATATCCAGGGATAGCAGGGAGCATCTGTTGGGGGAAATACATATTTGCACTAGACCATCCTGTGAAAGCAGTGTTGCAGTTGAAGTAGTTCTACAGAAAAAGAAATATGACTCAAACAAGACAATGGTCAGGGAGATGTACTGGCAGGTGACCCCAAGCCAAGACATTCTTCACAGTGCAGGATTTAGGTTGATGAGAACACAGAACTACCTATGTGCTATTACTTCTTAAACAGGCCTCACTATTCTCTTTCCTGATTCTCAAGTTTTGATGGGTTTCTTCTAGTGTTTACAAAATGCCTTGCATTAAATCTTTACCCAAACAATACAGCTCTTCTTCTGGTTACCCCAGTCTGGCTTTGGGTAACCTAGCTTTTGCTATCAGCATCTGAATACCATTTCCTTCCTTTTAAATTTAGAAATGTACTTTATAAAGTTCTGTCAAATTAAGCATTTAAGTAATTTTTTTTAATTAAAAGTTTTGAAAAGGCTGCTTTCTGAACAAGTACTCTCCTGCTTTGCAGGCCTGCTGATCCACATCATGACAACATCAGAACTAACACAGTGTTGGCTGAGATGAGCTGATTGCTGTTAACCTTGAGCAAGACAGGTTATTCTGCACAGCAGGGAAAAACAGCTGTAGGGTTTTGTACTTGTGGTAGTTGTCTGTCACAAAACCCACATCCTGAACAAGTCACTCAGGACCTTTAATGTGCAGTGGGATTCCTTGCTGATGTGCAAAGCAGCAGTCAAGGCTAGGAACTCACATCTCCACTGGTTCCTAGTAAGAGACCCTGGCAGAGTGGGAAAACAATTGTCTTGCAGAGGCTGAAGAAGCACAGGCTACAGTGATAGACATCCTGGGTCTCCATCAAACACAGCAGCTGACATGTTCATGTCCCTCCATTCCCACAAATATCCTTCCCTACACTTGGTTCAGTGGATGCCAGCTGCTGAGCATGCTCATGCCTTAGGAGGCAGCACCAGGGAGCAGAGCAATGTGTCTCACAGCTGTAAAAAGGGCCTTTGTTCTGCCACAGGGCAGCACTGATGTAGCAGCTCACTGCCAAAGAGGCAGATGCCCCCTTATCTTCCCATATTCCCCTCCCATTCCCAGACACAGTCCTGGCCCTTTGCTCAGCCTGGTGATTGCTCCCATGTGACCTGAGTGGGCTCAACTCACTAATTACAGAGTGCACCCATCAAAGCCCAGGCTCCTGCCAGCTGATGGAGCTGAACTGGCTTCACACTGGCAGCAGCACCAGTGTACCAGAAGCAGCAGGAGTGCATGACTTGAAGTGAGTTCATCCTGTTGGAAGCATTGAAATATTAGAATGTCTCAACATCTCACAGGACTTAGCCACAAGTACCTGGCAGGGCAAAAACTCTTGAGGGGGTGCATTATGCATCCTGCCTTTAACAGCCCATCCTGAGACCTCTGGCCTCCTGTCTGGCTCGCAGTAGGAGCAGGAGGTGGCATTAATGCCCAGACTTCACACAGTGTGCTAATAACTTTTTCTGAACTTCAAGGTCAGAGAACAGAGGCAAGGCAGAGCCACCTTGCAGCCTGCAAGCTGCCAGCTGGATCATGTGTAAAACCTCATTGAAGAACTGTCCTACAACACAGCTAAAAATGCAGAGTCTAATTCGTGCCAAAGATGGGTTGGCCTTGTTCCAGCTCTAAGGCCATGGGGAATCCAGTCCTGCCTAATCACAGAACCAGCCTACAAACTTCCTTGCTTTTCATTTCAAAAGCAAAGCCAGCAAGAAGACAGGTAGAAGAGAGACAAAAAACCAATTAAGAGTAACAAAAATGAACAAGAGAAGATAGTGCAAATGAAGGTTGAGACAAGAGATATGAGAAGAATAGGCATGGATAAATTGTGCAGAAGGTTTTACTGGTGCGAGAATGTTTGAAATGACAAGATGGGGTTTTGTAAGTGAAAAGAATAAGTGATGCTTTGAAAACAGATGATCTGCCAGTTCAGTGGTAGTTGCCATGAGGACTAAGACATCTAGGTAACTTGTTCCAGAGGAAAGCACTACAGGTGAAAGCTATTTCTGACACTTCCAGGATTCTGAGAGAAGAAATGCTCTAAGGAAGGTATCTGGGGAATAAGTGATTGCCTCCACTTCCTGGAGGAGGTGTTGAGGGATCCTGGAAGGTCAGAGCACTATGCACTCACACCTCAGGATACCCAGCATGGCCATCCTTACAGGCTGCTTGGAGCACAGGACGTAGCAATAGATTATATACTTCCCCCTGGATGGAGTTAAACTTTGTGGGTTTGTAATATCTGTAAATTTTATAGGAAACTAGCCCACCTCTTGTAGTTCTTACACATCCTGGATTTTATGTGATTCTACAAGCGCCACTGTTTTTATTATTTTTATATCTTACATTACAGTCCCTACCTGAAAGACTCCTATAATGGAGGTAATCATATGTGTTTGAAAATGAAGTAATTATAGAAGCTACACAATGTTTTTCCAAATGTATCTCAGCAATATATAAATGACAGCGTTTTCTTCTGATGTTGATTTTTACTACAGGTTCCACTGGAACATTGAATTTTGGAGATTATAAACAGGCTATTCTATATTTCTAAAGCCTTGAAGCACAAAAGCAGTTCCAGAAATAGAGGAACCCCAGAAAATGGCTTTTGGTCAGCGAGTATACAGCATCTGAAAGGGAGAGGTGAAAGTGTGAGCAATGAAATGTAGATGATCTTACTCACTGCATACACTACAGCACATGGTAGAGGCCTTTAAATGGTGTGGTTAAAGACTAGGTGGGGAAAGAGCAGTGTGCAGACTCCTGCAGCTCCATCTGGTTTATCTGAACAGAGCTCATTTAATTAGCTTAGCAAGTCTCTAATCAGCAAAAAAGATCTTAGTTTAACCACTGCCCACGTCACCAGTGCAGAAGGAATTAGCTCCCAAACCGAGCTCATCTGACCATATTAGCACATAGTTATGTGTCTGTCTTTTCCATGTAAAAGGACTGACTTCACAGATTTCAAGCATCAGATTAATTGTCCCCAGTGTCCCAAAAGCCCTCTAAACTTAGCCAAACACAGGCTTCTGGATACCAGCCCAGAAAGAGTTCTAAGAATTTTCTAAAGTTCTGTATTGTGCAGTAATCCCCTAACAGTTGTGATAGGAGACAGAACTGCAGCAGCAGTGAGACCTTCAAAACTTCCTTTACATGTTGCAAGAGGACAGAATTAAGAATGAATTCTTGGCATGCTGTCAGAAGTGTAGCACTTCTTGCAGCAGGAAAATCAGAACTGGGACTCTTACGATCAAAGCTATTCTGCCAGTGCCACAAATGTTTTGTTTTGCTGTTTTGCATTAGAAACAATGGGCAACATTTTTGCATTTTCATTAATTAACATTCTTGGTCAAATTCAGTTTACCCAGAAAGCTCAACTAAATAGCTTTTTGGGTTTTTTCTTATTAAATCTTCTAAATCCACTGCAAAATACATCAGTTCTCTGGAAAACAATTTTTCAGGCAGACCACAGCATTCTTGCTTCCGTCCACTCTCTCAACAGTTCCAGCAACCCAGAGTGCATTTGCAAGGTTTGGATGTATTTGCCATTTGCTGACAACTGGCAATGGCATCAGGCCCTGGAATTTCTCACTGACATTTAGTTCTTTCTCCTTTATTTTCCCTGCTTTGTTTACTTCAAATGCACTGAAACAAATGGCCATCTAAATGTTAATGAATTACAGGCTCGTTAATCGGACCTAGATTTGCCTCCAAGTTTTAGCTGATCTCTCTTAGCCTTGTGAGCAATGTACTATGAAAATCCTTGAAAAGCCAGTTTAGTTTCAGAGGGTGTTGGTGGGAAAAAATATTATTTTGCAATATTCTCAGACCATAACTTTTATGGTAGTAAAAATTGGGAGAAAAGCCTTGAATGAAAATCAAGAGGAAAATACTCTTGCAGGGAGACCAACTGCTCATCCTAAACCAAGAGTCCAGTCTTCCAATATTAGGCTAAACACAGTAATGTCAAAATACTCCGTGTGCACCAGCATTTAAGGTGCTGCTGCAGAAGATGTGTCTGAATTTATGAAGTAGATGATCCTCTCTAGTGTCCATTACCCCTAGAGACATCCTGAGACACCCACAGTCGGTATTGCACTGTAAATACAGAGAGATGTGTTCCAACAGTGCTCTGAGCTCACAGAGGCTCTGCTCTGCTGCTCGAGTTGGCTGTGGCCATTGGGGTGAGGAGTCACTGGTGCAAGGCACAGCTGCAGTCACTCTGCATTTTTGATGACTGAGATTGGCTGGTTTTGTTCATACGTAAAGGTTGGTCCAACCTGGCTCCAGTACGTCTCAATTTTAAATTCTTCTGGAGCATAGACTGAAATGTTTTCCATTTCATTTCCATCATGGAACACACACACAAATAGAGATACTCTCTACTTCATCTTTGAAAAGGTGCTTGCAAACATGAACCTTAAAAAGTACAAACAAAAGAGCAGTCAGGAGCTCTGTGGGACAGGTTAAAAGATTATAATAAATCTGCTCTGTCAGAACTGAATCTTAGTTCTTGCTGCCTCTGTTTTTAAGTCCAGATTTGAATGTCTGAACTTTCCCCCAAGTAGCACATGACAGAGCCAGTTTGTGCCAGGTTCCAAAATCAGCTCCAGGAGACCTTTCCCAGCCACAGACAGGAGCCAGTGCTGTGACCTTACTGTGGGGTCACTCTGTGCCCATGTATTAAAAGGAATGATTTTCCTTTTCGCCTTTCACTTCTGCAATTACATGAATGTTTCATTTCCTCTTACTATACACTATTAACCTAAGAATTGGTTTTTGAACTAAGTCAAAACAAAGCCATGATGTCACTTGCCAGAGCATGGAAAATAAAACATTATATTGAAAATCACAGCTCTTGTATTGAAAACTATGTAATTAAAAAAAATAACAACTACAGCCACTCAATATTACTACTGTATTACACACCAGACAAAACCAGAACTCATGTATTCAAGAATCTTTAGCTCTCAGATGTCTACTGGACGTTTGTATTAAAAGACTAAAGTACTTTCTCTATGAGTTGAATATGCAACTCCAGGTATGCAGTACATACAGTCTGTAGCTTTTATATTTTTCATATAAAAATTATTTATTATATTAGCTAACAGTAGTTAACATGGTGTGCAATGTTATCTAATTTTTAATCTTTAAAATACATACATAGGTGGTAATATATTTTTTAAATACTGTGTTGAGAATACAAGTCTGTCTTTTTCCTCTCTGTGTCTTTCTGGTTATTCATAGCTATTCCTAGTTACACTTTTTTAACTCGTAGGTCCTTCACATTAATGATATATAAAACCAAATAGAGGACTTCAGAACTTCAGCTCCTGCCTCTGTTGGGAATAAGAAGAGTACTTTGATTCCTAAAAACTTACAGACTTAGCCCTGAACACCCTGGAAAGTGGCACAGCTCCAGCAGAGGAGACATGGGACTTCCCCTCTGTCAGTCCAAAACCCAGCCCTTTTCCATTCTTCTCTTTCAAGGTTAACATTTTGTAGCTTAGGCCAAATACCACACTGTGAAAACAAATATTATACCTCTCTGTAGACCAAACTTCAGCATCAGCACCATTGAAATAGTATTATCATGGCAAGATCTCGGGTTCTTGCTATCCATCCTGAGTATCCATGATCCCCACAGTTTTGTTTCCCTACCTATGGAAATAAGTAATAATTTGTTATGAATGCATTAAGCCCAGAAGAGGATCTATGAATGAAGAAACACATTTGGTCAATATAGCTACCAACCATCATGGTTGTGCTCAGGAAGGGAGAATATAATCAGAAATCAAGGAAATAATGAAAAAGAATTTTCATGGTCCTTAATTTTCAGTGGGCTACAAAAATCAGTAGACTTGGCCTTTATGTTTGCACTTTTCATGTGAAATGCTCAAAAATACTTACAAATAAAAATCATGCCCTAAACCTCTGTCTGCCTAGGTCAAACTCCAGGTAGTAAAGACACCCAGAAATTATCAGGTTGTTCCCCTGGAAAAGCTGACTCGCAGGGAAACAGCTTGCTTATAAACAGGACTGCATGCAGAAGCTGAAATGGTGCTTTTTGTGTTCAGCAGCAGCAGTCTTGTTCAATGAACTAATGGAGAAATTGCTATTTTTCTGTCCATGTTTCTTGTGCGAAGCATGCAACTGAAGGCTTTGGATGAAAGCCAAGTCTTTAAATAGCACTGGCCACCAGCAGAAATCCCAAGCGGTGGATAATAAACTCAGATTAACAGAAAGAAAGAGAAAGTATCCCCATTTTCATGGCACTGCTCTTGTGTGCCTGACTGGAGCTCTCCCCTTTGCCTTGCCTCAGAAGAGTTGGAAAGCAGAAGCCAGTTTCAATCCTGCTGTTTACGGGCCCAGCACAGCTCTGGGCACCACGAGCACATCACACCCTGCACACTCTCACCCCGTGTCTGCAACATCCACTCTCCCCAAAAGCAGCTTC
Source organism: Notiomystis cincta (assembly GCA_013398075.1). Taxonomy (NCBI): domain Eukaryota; kingdom Metazoa; phylum Chordata; class Aves; order Passeriformes; family Notiomystidae; genus Notiomystis; species Notiomystis cincta. The sequence goes on from VZRX01012804.1 coordinate 330,321, forward strand.
TCTCTAGGATGTTCAGCACAAACCCATTTGTGAATAGTGAGAAAATGCACCAAAAAGATGAGCAGAATCATTTGCATATATTTGATGTTCAGCACAGTGCATCTGTTGCATGGTTTCCATATTCATGCTGTTCTCAGAGGAGAATCATTTGCTTTGTGCTATAAGAGCTACGCCCCCGCGCTTCCCTCATTTCTCTGCCTTCACTTGCTCCCGAATGCATTAATTTTTTCAGTGGGATTTCTTCCTGGTTTCCTATCCCCACAGAGCAGTAATGATTTGTTCTACCAAGCCTTGCAGTAAGTGGATAAACATTACTAGCCTCATTTCATGCATGGAGAATCTGAGACAGGAGGGTTATGCACGGGCTGCCCTCGCAGAGAGGAGGGGCTGTAAGCACCAGTTTTGACACACAGGAATTTCTCTGTTGCCTCACAGGTGTGCACTGTGCTCCCACCCACGCTCTTGAGCTTCTCAAAACTGAAGGACAGCATGACCTTTCAGGAAAAACAAGCCCAAGTCTAACAGGCACTGTGCACACCATGGCCACAGTGGTTGTTACAGCAGAAAAATATGTGCAGAAATGTGTTTTCTACATCCTGATGCACTTTGCTTGTACACATGTACATGTCTGTGGGTTGAGGTGCTCATGTATAGCAGGATGTCCCAGACAGATTTGCTGTGATTTAATGCCTGATGAGCCCCAGCTAGAAGAACACAGGACTAGACCACATTGCAGAACAGCTTAAAAATGAGACGCACAGAGGGGGCCTGTGGCTGTACAAGAGAGTGCAGAGGGTGGATGTGATTTCTTGGCACTGCTGGAACAAGGCAGCCTGACCTCACAGCACCTCTGTAATCCTTCGCTTACTCAGGGATATCCGACACTGCCTTGGCTGGGCACTTGAGCACAGTCATTAAACAGCAAGGAAGCTGGGGGCAGCTAAACCACCCGTCACATGTGAGGAGGGGTTTGCTTGCTCTTTCAAATGTCAGAACCAGGTCAGAAGTGTAAGACAGCAGAATCAGACAAGGAGAAATCCTCAGGGCAGCAGCTAATGTAACTGGCATGGCTGGGAGCTGATGAGGCAGAATGGGCAGCAGTCCTCCCTCACCTCAGCATGGCCCCACAGTTTGCCAAGGGTTATTTCAGGGCAGAGAAAGAGACAGAGATGATTCCCTAGACTCCTTATGACTTCTTTCCCCCTCAATGTTTCTAGAAATGTCCTCCCCTAAGGCTGCATATGATTGGCGAGTTAATAAAGGGCATTTAAGGATATAGAGATCTATTCCAAACTCCTTGCTGAAAACCATACAAATCTATGCAGAGGAAGGCAACATCTCAGTGTTAAATTTCCTGACCTCCAGCAGTCCTTGGCTATAGGGCTTCTTCCTGAGCCAGAACTGCTTAGTAGACCTTCCTGCAATTTTTTAAAATTTCTTTTGCAATAGTCTAAAGTTTTGGCATCCACAGCATCCTTGAGCAATAAGTTTCAGTGGGTGACTATACATAGGGTGTTAAAAGGAGCCTTCTTTTGACTCTTCTGAACTTGCCACCTCATCGTTTTCTTGATATTTCCATATTTCCTGTCTGCTGATAGACAGTGAATAGTTGCTCTCTTTTCATTTTCTCAGCTCTGCTGCTGATTTCAAAGATTGCCATCACACCCACCACCCCAGACATCTCTTTTTAAAGTTGGTGTATCTTATTCCAGATTAATATTTTGCTTCTTACATCTTTTCTTGGTACTGGTCCCACTTTTATCATACCTTTTTGACCCTGGGAGGCCAGGCCTGCACATGGTATTTGACATTTTTGACATTTGGGCATACAGCAATTATATACAAAATGTGTGTGTGTGTGTGTGCATGTGTGTGTGTGTGTGTGTGTGTGTATTTACTCTGTATGTGTGTATGCAGACATATGGCAAGGATGTTTCTGGTTTTATTCTCTATTTCCTTCTTAAAATTTCATTAACAGTTCAGTCTTTTGATCAGCACTGAGAGATGCTCTTATGTTTTCACAGAAGTATCTATTATTGCTTCAGGCAACTCTGCCCTGAATTGTATTCATTTAGTTAAACTGCTTTTTTAATGCAAAGCTCCTGAAGAAAAACATGGGATGACCTGGTTCTTCCGTCTTTCCTCTCTACCTACAGTGTCATGGCTGTGGAGAGAGACTTCCATGTGCCCAGTGACCCAGTGAAGGAACCAAACAGTGAGGAACACCCTGGTTCATCCCGTGTGAAAGTACTGACAAATAATATAGTTGGGTTTTTTTTAAATAAATACAGAGATTTTGTAGCCAAGTGTCCATGTAGAATGGGACACACTGAGCTCCATAAGGATCTGAGCATCAGACAGACCTCTAAATCCACATTAATATAGATTATGATCCATCCTATATTTGCAACACTCGCAGGGGAATGGTAGGGCCCAGCCCCCTTTTCAGTAAACGTGTGTTCTGCAGAGGATGATGGAAATCTCCAGCATCAGGAAATCCGAAAAACAAGGTAAGCAAACATCTCCCCAGAGAAGTGCATGTCTAACTAATCCCGTGATGAAAGAAGACTGGCTGATTGAACTCTCAAGGTCCTTTTCTATCCTTATCTTGAAGTGCCTCAGATTATCAGCCGTCTCACAGATAGATAAACAGATCAGTCCCTATTTCCTCAGAGCATATTTGTGGGAAGGATCTGCAAACAGCTTCTTCTCTCATCCTTCTGTTAAAATTCCCCATTTTGGAATGGCTCCTGTAGTGCTGCCATACCTTTCTAAAACTATAGAAACCAGAGCAATTCAAAATCACTCAGAAGCTGGGAGATACCTCCCAAGTGTCCAACATATCCTTTGTCACTCAAATCCCTTTTTGATTTTCATGGAAGGGAGGAATGTAGGGGACATAAAATTCTTACCAGAAAATAATAAATATCCATCTTGACAGAAAATGACAACAGCTTTGTATTTCCAGCTGGCATGTGTTATGACCTCAAGTTACTGGATTGCCCTTGAAGAAGCTGTTTTCCAAAATGGAACCTTTTCATCCTGTTGCCTGCTGTCCCCTACAGTATTTTAAGGTGAGGCTTTGCACAACTCAGAGACCAAAAGGTTCACCTACTCATTTCCTTATAATAGGTGTAAAATCCTGCCATTTTCCCAGAGCATCTGCAGCAAAGTTTACTTTCTAAATATAGCTGTGTTACCCGCTGGTAGTGTCAGAATTCTAGGGATAACACCATTAACATGCTGAGTGCTCTGATGATTATTTCCCTTTTGACAAGACTGAGAGCTCACACTGTGTAGCAATGACCTAAAAAGCACACAGAGATGGATTAAAATGACAGAACTCAATTTCAGGCTTCATAACATTTCTGAAGCAAATGCCATTTGAAAAATGGCAGCTGAGTGAGTTTAATATGGCAGAATTAGCCCCTGTAATGGTTAAGAACTCAACAGACCCCAGCTCATCAGGAGTGGATGCTAATTATCTGCAGTGAATGGTATCTGTGTGCAGCATCCAGCTGGCCAGGAGCCCAGAGCGCCTGCATCAGTTACAGGCCCAAGATCGAATTTTACTTGCGCTGATCCTGGGGCATTTCAGGTGACACGGGAACGGCACCAACAGCAGTGGAAAAAGCTCTGGCCTCCCCCCAAGGTGAGCAAAGCCCTGCTTGCCGGCCACCGGCTCCTGTCCCGCCATCTAGCGGGGTGTCTACATGGCACAGGCGTTCGGACAATCTGGCCCGAAAAGAGAGAGCTCGTGGGAGGACGTCTTCTTGGAGTCTTCTCGATGGCGATCGCTAAGTTAACTGAAGATGTCTTCAGGGTGAAGAACTGAGCAGAGACGCTGGCTAACTTTGAAGTGGTGCCTGGGGATAGAAGTTGTGACCTTGGTTCACGTTGCAGTAAAACCAGTGTGGGGTGGAGCCGTGAGCCGCGCTGCTGGGACCCTCTTCCGCAGGGCTCCTCGCTCCCCAGCTGTGCCGTGCTGCAGCCACGCTGTGTCCGGCCCCATGTCTGGCTCATCCCAGCCCTGGCATGGCTTTAGCCATTGGTCCCACAGCGCTGGCCCGGCTGGGGCTCCGTGAGGCTGAGCCCCTGCTGGGGAGGATGCTTCCCTTGCCTGCAGTTCCAGCTCCCCTTCCCTTATGTAGGCGGCCCGGCTGCTCCATGAGAAGTCAGCTTGAGCTCACTTAACAAAGGGATCTGCTCTTGAGCTATCTCTGCTGTGGAGGTTAAATGGGATAAATTCCACTCTCATTCTTCGCAAAACAATTGAACCAGCCAGGCATGCACTGATAATTTTTTTTCTTTTTTTTTTTTTTTTCTGTGGATGACTTTATAAAACCTCCACTCTGCTGTAAGAGTGGATCTCTCTGCAGAGAGACATCCAGGTTTACTGCCCACGGACTAAGGAGAGTCCCAGCCAACACAAGAAATTAGATCCTCGCTCATCTTTGCCTTAGGTTTGGCATGAAAGGAGCTTTTTCTGCAGCATACCTCTAAGGTGAGTCAAAGGACTGTACCACATTATATTTAAACAGGACTAAACTAGGGAATCACTAAGATTAAAGCTCTGGGCACTGTAGAACCTGAGTGCTTCTCCCTCTGTGCACATGTGATTTCCACACTGACCCATCTTGCCATGCAGGACAACATTCCTCTCTCATAACATCCCTTTTCCAAACCCTCTTGTTCATTCTCAATAGGGATATGAGGATATTATTTTCATCCTAATTGTGTAGCCACTCTAAACAGGTATAAATGGCAGCACATAGTTCATCTAAGAATCACCTGGTGATGAATAGGGTTAAAAAGGACCTAGAGGCAACCTGTCCCTTTGTTGCAGGTCAGAATCAGCCATTATCTGTGTCAATAATGACAGATCTAACATGTTTTCTGATCTCCCATGAGCAGGTTTCCAGATTATTCTGAAAAACCTGCATGGGCAGATTATTAGGTGGACAGCTATTCCTTGCTTCTCTATTGGCTGTCCTGGAAAGCATTTCCAATGCCTAATCTAAACCCTCCTCGCAGCAAAACAAACCAACTCCTATTCCTTCTACTCATTCCCTCTGCTCTTTTGAACCCTTGCTGATCAGTCCATACCTTTTTCAAAGCTGGAGTCAGGAAACACCAGAACCACCAGGAAATACCAGCTCAGCCCCTCATATCTGTGACAGCACAAGTTTCTTACACATAACATCACTTATCTACTCCAATATGTGTGGCCTTTTCTCAGAACAGGTGAAACAGTTATTAGGATTTTTTTTCCAAAGAAAGTCTGGTCAAGCATCAGAAACAGGCTGCCCAGGGATGTAGTTGAGTCACCATCCCTGGCAGTATTTAAAAGACAAGTAGATGTGGCACTCAGGGACATGGTTTAGTGGTGGACTTGGCAGTGCTGCGTTAATGATCAGATTCAACGATCTTAGAGGCCTTTTTCAAATTAAATGTGTCTTTGACTCCATGATTCTGGTTCAGCTTTGGACTACCAGTATCCCAAATCTTTCCTGCAGATCTGCTGCCCAGTTCTCTGTCCTGTGTCTGATAACTTCTGCTCTGCACCCACAAGCATGACATCAGAGCACCCATATGGAGCACATCATCATCTCAGTATTCCCTGGCATTTGCCAGTATCAGGAGCCTAAAACAGAGCAGAGGACCAGGGCCAAGATAAAGCAGCACTTCCCCTATCCAGTCTTTCAGTTTCTGGCAACGTGTGGCTCAGAGCCTGTTTGAATGTTACGCTGCATCTTTCTGTTCAGAAGTCTTTGGTAGATTTTCCTTTTAGTAAATGCTCGTTGACCTACTGGCCTTGTCCAAATGCCTTCTAACAATTCAGGCCACTTGTCCAATGTGTCAAGATCACTTTTTAATTCCAGTTTTAATCTCCAATATACTTGTGGCCCTTCCCAACGTAATGCCATTTTAAGGAATGTACCCTCTATTCCATCAATCAGCGCATAAGTGGGACACATTGGCAGCAGACCCGAGGATCAGGTGCAGGCCTTTCTACCACAGCCCTTTCCTACCTGGATGTTTATAAGGTTAGTAGGTATAAAATTGCAGGTGGGCAGCACCTTGCTTCATAGTTCTTAACTTGGGAATCAATCCTAGCCCTGTTTTCCCTAAACAGGCAGCAGCTGCGTTGCCGGCTGACAGCCTCACGCCCCGCAGGGCAGGGTTTGGGTGAGCTGCCCTGGGCCAGGCAGTGCCGCACAAAAAGGGGTTTGTGGCTGCGCAGTGACCTCTGCGTCTGTTCGGGGAAGTGCAGCAGCCGGCGGGAGGAACGGAGCTCTCAGGGTCCCAGCTGCAGCGAGAGGAGCTGTAAATACTGAAAATGCCGAGAACATCTGCACTTGTTCTGAGTGCAAGAGAGCTGTTGCTGAACCGAAGACCTTCCTTCTGTTCTAAAACGCGATGCCTTTGTCTGGGATACCTTGTCTCTCTAGTCCAGTCTAACATGGTCTGTCTCTTGTGAATAGACCTGACCTGATAAGCTACACTGATGATCAAAGCTTAACTCTTTCAAATACTAATCTTGGGACCTGGGATTCTGGCTTAGTACACTGCCAATGTACATCTAAATTATGAATTTTGGCTCTAGATCCAAAACAGTCAAAGGACTGCCAAGCACTGGAAGACCGACTAGGTTCATAACATAAACTCGCCTGAAAAAATCAAACTGACGGTCTGGTTTTGTGAGTTCAATTCCTAATCAATAAGAAGGGTAGCAAATAGTGATCAACTCTTTATTGCTTGGAAATACCCCGGGGAAAGAACTTGAAGGAAACCAGTTAACAGCTACAGTTTCCATCTGTGTGTGTTGAACGAGGGGCTACAAAGTCACAGCTCTTGTTTCAGTGCTACGTTCCAGACAGATTTGTGAAGACATGAGGTGATCACGTGCATCCTCTCTCCCAAAGGCTTCGTGCTGGGAGATGCCCTGGGCAAGGGGGCACTGGGCACAGACTGTCCTGCCAGCCTCTGCAGTGCCAGGGCTTGCTCAGTCCTTTAATCTGCATTTTTCCAGTTTCCTTCTATCAGCAGGTGTGTGTGTGTACTTGGGATACTCTCTCCCACATCCAGCAAATGAGGTAAAGCATCACCGCTATTGTATGACTTTCACAGCCTATTGCAAAGGTTAGAAGAACACACTGGTGCCATCCCTTATGTCATAGGCCAGTATCACCTCTCTTCCACCTGCCCCACCTCTGCTTTATTTCCACGGATTGCACCTTGTAGGAGACTTATCCGAAGGCAGGATCCCCTCCCTTTTCTTACAGCTCAGTGGGAGTTGCCACAATGGGCTGAAAATGGGTTGTTTATTTAGGGAAAGAACGGTGTAGTATCAGCTGTCATCTGGCACTTTAATCCAAGACACAATTAGTTGAGTACAGCCATATCCAGGTGCTAATACTTGATGGAAGTAACACTGCAGTAATTCACAACTACCCAAGGTGTGGCTTCCATGAGAAAGGCTTTTTGTGAGGCTCTGCAGACATCTGCCTAGAAAATCCTCCTCAAACACCATTCCAAGTCGCACCTATAAACCCACAGGGTTTCCATCAGTTCTTTGGGATTCACACAACACCACAAGTGAGGTGCACTAGCAGGAAAACCTGTCACATCATTTTGGATGTCAATCAGCAACTAAAAAGGTGGAGGGAGGGACCACATTTTTTAACCTATCACTCTAAAATGTGAATCCAACTCTGGCTGGATGTGAGAAGTGCCTGAAGAGGCTGCCTGGACAGAAAGCAGGTGAGGAACACTAAGGTTTTCTCAAACGGCACTGGACTCTGAAAAGAAGAAAAAAAAGCATTTTGAAACCTAGTTCATCACAAAGTATCAGCACATGACATAATTCTCTGTTTATATGGGATCACAGGAAAATTTCAGCACTGGTACCAATTAAAACACTGCTACCTTCAGCTTGATACTAATTTAACTTAACTCCACATCAAACTGGTGTTCACACAGGAGCCTTGACCCATTTAACAGACGCATTTTTAAATGTCATCTCACATTTTACACCTTCAACTCTTGATACAGACCTACAGGCAAGGCAGAGCAACCCAAAAGTCCATCTACATTCACACTGTGCTGAAGGGTTTCTACCCTGACTTCAGCAAATGGAGTGAACTGATGAATTTGTAAGAGGCTTCTGAACCACTGCAGAAATATCCATTTTTCTAGAACAGTCTCTCGAAAATAAAACCAAATTGAAGCACACCTACTAACTGGATGTTTTTAGCTGCATATTACACTACGTAGAAGGAGCCAAATGTTCCCCTGTCACTCAACACACTGCTAAAGATGTAAGTTGCTCTTTTTCCACCGTGGTTTGTAAAAAGAGGGGCTATCTTTCATCAGGCCAGCTGCCACTGACAAAAAAAAACAGAAAAGCTTTAGGGCAGAAGCCCCTTCTTCATGCCTGAAATATCAGCAGTAGTAGTCTTGAAGGTGAAAACCAGCAGAGAACGACTTATAAATTTAATTAGATTATGTAAGCAGCTAGACCATCTGAAAAAAAAAAAGGGCACTGATATCTGGAGCAAAGGAAGGAAGAGCCGGGGAGGAGATAAAAAAGGGAGCTCTGCTGGCACACACAAAGAAAGCAGTGAGCAATTCACTGCCTAAGGAAGGTGAGGGACAGGGAATTGTGTCCTCTGCCCTGATGTCTCTGCCAAGTCCAGGATCATTAGCAGCATTAAGCTTTTCAGGTCCCATGATGTCTTTTGAAGGTATTTTATCAATGTCTCTTAAGAATCAGAGTTCAAGTGAGGTCTAGGTTTGTTTCAGCTGTGACAGGCTGCTGCAGAAAAGTGTGTCCAAAGGGGGAAAAAGAGGTCTAGGCATTACTGTCCTTCCGTCTTTCATCTTGACCCTGACTGCTGGGCTAAATCTCACTTATCCTTGGAAAAATAAGAAAAATACACCTGGCCCAGCCAGCCCTTTTGCAAGTGCATAAGCAGTGTCTCTGAACATACCCAGGCATTTCCCTGAGGGAGTAATAACAGGAAGAGTCCAACAGCTTCCTAATCATTTCCCTATTTTGAAAACATCACTTATTTGGAGGAGGTGCAGCCACCCATGGGCATGGGTGCTTGGGAAAAGCTGGGAGCCCTTCTCCTTGGAAAGTCAGAGTATGGATTTACGAGGCTGTGTGTGTTAAATGGGAAGCCGGTTTGGAAAACGTGGGTGCCAAGATGCTTCGTAATACAACACAAGGAACAGAGAGTGGATATACATAATTGCCTCCCTGGAAAAAAAGTCTGAGGGAAAAAGAAGGCATGCACAGATGTGCCCAAAAGCTGTTCCATCTTGTACCAACTGGCAAAAGAAAGTGAAAATGTGATTGTCCCAGCTCGGTGACTCTGAGTAATGAGAAATGGGCCAGTGATGACACATCCCAGACACCTCATAAGAAGTTAAGACAAAAAGAAAAGTGTTACTGAGACCTTAAAAGATTAGAAGATGAAAATTGGGGCTGAAACCCATGAAACGCAACCACAGGCAGTGAGGGAGAGGCACCAGCCTTGCTCTGGCATGGGGCAGGGCTGGCTGCTCTCCAGAGGTCCCTGCCAGTCCTGAGCCCCTCTGACTCGGGAAGGATGAGCCCCTGCTCCCCATTTCGCAAGCTGAATGTGTCAGCAGTGCCCTGGCAGCCAGGAGGGCCAAGCCTGTCCTGGGGGGCATCAGGGACAGCATCACCAGCTGGGCAAGGGAGGGGATTGTCCTGCTCTGCTCTG
>VZRX01012804.1:340432-388674 GCA_013398075.1 Notiomystis cincta
GCCGGGGGGGGCCGGGGGCGGGAGCGCTGAGGGGAAGGTGGTGGGCGCCGGGAGGCGGAGGCTGACCCGCCTGTGCGTGTGTGTGTTTGTCGTGCCCCGCAGAGGATGAGATGTTCTCGGACATCTACAAGATCCGGGAGGTGGCGGACGGCCTGTGCCTGGAAGTGGAGGGGAAGGTGAGTGCCCGCCCGCCCCCAGGGGCCGAGGGGGGAGGAAGGGTTTCCGCGGTGACTCACGGCCGGTGGGCACTGGGGGCGGCGTCCCTGCGAAGGGCCGCGGGAGGGAGGGAGAGAAGGGAGGACTCACCTCGGCCCAGTGCCTGAGAGAGCCCGGGCGAGCCAGGCTGGAGTGGAATGGAGCTTGGCTTAGGCACCGGGGGGAGCCATGCGTGGGAGTCGTGGAATCATAGAGTGGTTTGGGTTGAAACGGACCTTGAAGAGTAACAAGTTCCAACCTCCCTGCCGTGGGCAAGGACACCTTCCACTAGGCCAGGTTGCTCAAAGCCCCATCCACTCAAGGACTGCTCAAGTTCCAGGCCTTGAACACTTCCAGAGATGGGGCACTTCCACAGTTTTTCTGGGCGACCTCTGCCAGTGCCTCCCACGTAAAGAATTTTATCCTATTATCTAATCTAAACCTGCTGTCTTTCAATTTGGACCCATTCCCCCTTCTCCTGTCACTGGGAAATCAGTGTTCAAGCTGCAGCCAAGTTCCTTGAAGTGAATGAACTGTGTCTCTGGAGTTGTGCCCTGCTGTCAGGTCATAGGTGTGTAAGAGCAGTAGCGTTAAGGTTTTTTGCAGAGCCGTTAAGTTTTTTGATGTCTCTAAATCTAGATGGTCACCAGGACAGAGGGTCAAATTGATGACTCTCTAATTGGTGGCAATGCCTCTGCTGAAGGTCCTGAGGGAGATGGAACAGAAGCCACGGTCATAACTGGTGTTGACATAGTGATTAACCACCACCTCCAGGAGACCAGCTTCACAAAAGAGTCCTACAAGAAGTACATCAAGGATTACATGAAAGCGTAAGTGTTGGCAGACTTCTCCTTTCTTTGGAATTTAGGTGGTTTTATGTGCTTGTGGTGATAGAAACAGCATTGGATTTATTCCTGGTAGGTCTTAGTTCTGATACAGGTGTGAAACTGGCTGTGAACTTCAGTAATGTCTTAATGCTTGGCAGTAGTGGAGCCCTAAAGATTGGGTGTTGGAATATCTGTGTTTGTCTTGGCTGAGGTAGAGGATCTGATCGTGTACTCTGGATCTTATTTGCTGTTTTCTTTTGTGTTTCTCCATGCCAAACCTTCATGTGGAAGGGGCTGAGTGGAAGGGAAAAGCTTACCGAAGTTTTTCTACCATGACAGCCTAAACATCTAAAAAATGTGTGTGAATGGGACTTTTTGCAAGTTCATGGTGTAATTTCTGTTGGTTGCTCTTCAGTGGGGTTAATACTGAAAGTGAAAAACCTTTGTGGCACAAATGGGTGATACCCTTGGTGCTGTGGGAAGTGCTTGCTGATTTTTGCCTATCATTAGCCTAGTTGTAAAATGAGCTTGGTAGGAGTGGCAGGCACTGTTCTGTGATTTCACTTGTGAAATTTGATTAAAATCTGGGGTCTTTGAGAGGGAGTGGGGGGGAGAAGCAGCAAAATCCGAGTTTGACAGGTAGCAACTCTTTCTGCTATGACATCCTGCCAGGCAGTGAAGTTACTAAGCTAGAACATGTTTTCAGAGCACTTCCTCTTTCTCCTTCCAGAATCAAAGCCAGACTTGAGGAACACAAACCAGAGAGAGTAAAGCCTTTCATGACAGGGGCTGCAGAACAAATCAAACACATCCTTGCCAACTTCAAAAACTACCAGGTAAGTTATGTCTCCTTGCAGCAGTATTGGTAAGCTGTGATTGGTTCATCTGCTGAACAGCTTGTTGAGAATTTGGAGGGCTCCTGTTGTGAGGATGCTAACCTGACCTCTGAGAGTCAGGGAGGAGAAACAGCTGAAGACTGTTAAGTGTTTGGGGAAGCTCATTTCAGCTGGTGATGGTTGTAGCTAGCTACATTTGTTGTTATGGTGATTTTGGGACTGTGCAGTTAGACTAGAGAGGTGGATCACTTTGGCCCTTGCTGTGTCTTACTCTGTTCACAGCAGCATGGTGAAGTTACAGAATCATAAAATGCTTTGAGTTGAAAAACAGCATCGAGTTCAACCCCCTGCCATGTGCAGGGACACCTTCCACTAGACCAGGTTGCTCAAAGTCCCATCCATCCTGACCTACTGCACTTCCAGGGATGAGGCATCCACAGCTTCTCTGGTCAGCCTGTGCCAGTGTCTCATCACCCTCACAGTAAAGAATTTCTTACTAGTCCATAATCTAAATCTGCCCTCTTTGAGTTCCAAAGCCATTCCTTGTTGTCTTATTGCAACATGCCCCTGTCAAAAGTCCCTCTCCAGAGTTTTTGTAGCCCCCTTTATGTACTGGAAGGTGCTGTAAGGTCTCCCTGGAACCTCCAGGAGTGAACAGCCCCACCTCTCTCAGCCTGTCCTCATAGAAGAGGTGCTCCAGGCCTCTGACCATCTTAGTGGCCACCTGGACTTGGTCCAGCAGGTCCACATCCTTATTTTGGGGTCTCAGCTTCAGAGCTGCATGCAGCACTCCAGATGAGGTCTCAGCAGAGCAGAGGGGCAGAATCACCTCCCTTGACCTGCTGGTCACTCTTTTGATCCATTTGAGTTTCTGGGCTGCATGCTCACAGTGCTGGATTACACAGAGTTACTTGTCATCCAACACTTCAGGTCTTTCTCCCGAGAGATGCTCTCGCTCGGTTCTCAAGCCCAGCCTGTGTTTGTGCTGAGGGTTGCCCTGACCCAGGTGTGGGGCCTTGCACTTGGCCTGCTGAGCTTCACAAGGTCCTTGTGGACCCACCTCTCCAGCCTGTCAAGGGTCCCTCTGGATGACATCCCTTTCTTCTGGTGTGTCAACCATGGTGGTTCTGAGATGGGTTGGGACAAGCTGCAGAGAAGGAAAAAGTCAGTGAGACTTTTAAACTGAGCCTGGTGACGTTCATGCATTGTTCATGTATAAAAGGGCGTCTTCTCCTGGCATTAGCCAATTGGATGTCTTAGTGACACATTGCTCTGCAGTTCTTTGTAGGAGAGAACATGAATCCAGATGGGATGGTGGCTCTCCTGGATTTCCGTGAGGACGGCGTGACCCCATATATGATTTTCTTTAAGGACGGCTTAGAGATCGAGAAGTGTGTAAGTACTGACCTGGAGTGGGTGAAGGTGCACAGGTACATGGTGAGCTCCTTCATCACTTGCTCTCCTGTGTCCCTGTTAAAGTTGAACAGTAGCTGCCAGTTTGAAAACTTGAAATTTTGTGTAGGTACAGCCTGATTGGTGCTTCATATTGTACAAAGTGTCTGAAACTTTGTTTGAGTGCTGTTCAGTTGTACTGAAAGGGCATATAGTGTCACTCACTCAGTGAGTCATGGTGACTTAATGGCTAAAAAATGCAGAAGGGATATGGCCCTGCTGAGATGTGTGTAATTGGGAATGAGTTTAAACCATTAGATTAAAGAGCAGGTCCTCTGAAATGGAGCACTTCTACTTTGGGTCCCTTTCTGGGGGTTAATTGTGAAGTACCTTGCATGGTCATGTTACATCTTCTTTCACTTAATCTGATGCCCTTATACAAGAACTGTCAGTTTTAAATATTGCCCTAAATTTGGGAACACAGTAACACTTGACCAGGTACTTAACTTTATTCTATTTGGAATCTCCAACTACCTGAGCTCAGGACAGCTCCTGTGGTCTGCTTTAACTAGTTTGTATTGGAATGTGGTTGCCACAAGACAGTATTTGGATCCCAGTACTTGTGGGTTTTCAGCTTGTTTGGAGACCTGTGGAACTCACTGCAGAGTGGGATCACCAGTTGCTTTGCCCAGTCATTGTGGACTTGAGAAGTCTGTTTATAGACAGCTAAATTTATCTGTAAAGCCTCTCACAGGCTTTCTGGTATGCAAGTCATGTAAAGATGAGCCAGATTCTGGTGGGGAGCAGTAGCCCAATTAAAGGAATACTTCAGTTGGCCAGACAGACACAGCCCCTCCCTGAGCCTGATGCAGGGGTGATGTCTCCTGGCCCTGGCACCTGGAAGGCACCTCCTGGGAACAGAAGCCTTTGTGCCTCTCCTCTGCAGGGGCACACCGTTTGGATGTGTTATTTGGGTAACTGCATCTCTTCGAGGTGGAGTACAAGAAGAGCAGCAGGGTGCTGCCATGTGCAGTGAAACCTGCTTCAGCTCCTGGGTGCAGCTGTCTTCAGAGACAGCCCGAGCATTGTGAGCGCTGGTGCTTGTTGAGGATGTGCTCCTGCTTGACAGGAAACCTGAACCTTGGTGTGTCAGGCAGGCAGGGAGTGAATGAGTGTTCCACCTGGCTTGCTCAGCAGCTGGTGGGTGCCAGCTGCTCTGTACCATTGGAAAAATGATCAGCATCTTCTGATAGACCATGGGCACTTTCCCTGTTGCTCCCTGGTTTGCACTAGGATGCAAAAATAACTTCCTTGCGCTTTCTGCCTGCCTGCCTGTGGCAGCCCAGATTGAATTAGGGAATACACAGATAAGCTACAGAAACTTCCTGTGACTGTCAAGACCTTCAACTAACACTTGCCACTCTTGTTTCAGTAACAAATCAAACAGTATGGTTTTGGATCACTTGTCTTCATAGCTGGCTGCTGTTTCTTCTTCATCGGCACAACACCAGGAATCAGCAATGTCTAACAACTGGACTGATGTCATCTTGAGCTTTATTCACTTATTTTGACCCTGATTTGGAGTGGAGGCATTGTTTTAAAAAACGAAAAAAAAACATCTATCATGTAGGTTGTCTAAAATAAAACTCATTTAAACCCATTCTAGGTGATGTCTTTTGGTCTGATGTGTCTCTCAAGGTGACTCGAAGGAGAGGTTGCACCGGGGATTGGGTGCTCTCAGTAGCACAGCTGGTGCTAGTGCACTACAACTGGACTGCTTCCAGACAGATTTCACAGTTTACCTGTGGCACTGGAGTGCAAAAGCAGGTTGAGGTCAATAAGGCAAAGTCCAAGGAATGTCACAATGGAGTGGACCACCTTCATCTTTTATGATTGTGCAGAATTTCTCTGGAGAGATAAGAACTGAATAATTAAAACATGCCACAATGGAATATGTGCCACTCAAGCAATGAGTGCTGGCTTAGCTGCTTTGTCAGAAGAGTTCTTGAGCCTCTCCTGAGCTGTAGTATGTCTCCAAGATCAAGGCAGGAAGGAGGCTGAATTGGAGCACTGTGGAGAGAAGGTGAAATGGCTCAGTTTTCCAACACAGCCTGGCTGTGGTACTTTGTATTTGACAGTTGTTGGGGAGCATATGAACTAGAATTCAGTCAGGTTGCAGGATTTGGGGTTTTTCTGTACTTGGCTGCTTGGAGAGAGATGTTGGAGTGGCCCAGCCCCGCCCTAGACTCCAGCAAACCGGCTGAATGTCTGTGCTTGAAACTTAACTGAGCATTTGTAACTTGGGCTCCTGCTGTGCTGCTCCTTAGGGAATGCATCTGTTTGACAGACCTGGAGCAAACACCGTTGCTTCTCGGGTTCTTTCTGAGATGCAACAGTAACGGGTTCCTTGCGCTTTCTGCCTGTCTGGCCTGGTGGCAGCTTGGATTGAATAAAGGAACACAAATTCCCTCAGCCCCGCCTGGAGCCGGGGGCTGTCTGTCGCTGCTGACCCTGTGCCTGACCACGGATGTTGCCTTGGACTGCTAATCATTAACTGCCCCTGCTGCAGTGATGGCAGAGGCAGAGGAGGTTCGGGTGCCTGAAAGGGGAGGGCATGGCCCACTTTCCAAGTGTTTATCTCCTTCAGAGTTTTTGTATCTTTGCTGTCTTGTGGCAATTTTTGGCCCCTGGTGCTGGAGGGTGGAGGGGAGATTCTGCAGGGGTGAGATAGATGTGGCAGCAGACTGGGAGGAGTGAGAGACTGGAGGAGGGAGTGGAGTGTGCCCTAGTTATCTCTGAGGTTGCTGTCTGGTTAAATACACCCTATTTTAGTTCTATGGGAACTTCATTTATATATGGTTTTTTAAGCTTTTCCAAGAAAGAATTTGGGGTCAGCTGAGCTTCTGGATGGGGTACAATTTTGGTGTAACCTGCTTCATCCAACGGGGCTGAACAGCAGGGAGGCAGGTTCAAAGCCTAGATAGTCACTGGGGCAACTCTTGCTTTGCTTGCAGTGCCTGTGTTTAATGGCACCAGGTGAGGATGTTACTTTCCCTTTCCTGTTGCTTCTTCATTAAAAATGGGAGCATTAAAGGAGAAGGAGAGGAGACCGTTGAGTAAAGTTAGTGTAGGCAGTGCTGGCTGTGCTGCCCCTCGTAGCCCTGGCTCCCCCTCCTGTGAGTCAAAGTTTAAAACTCGTGGAGCGGATATGTGGGAGTGGAAGTGGCTCCTCCCCCTGCCTGGCTGCTCCTGCGAGGTTGGGAGCCCTGGGCACCAGCCTGGAGCCAAGTGCCACGTGGCACCTGTGTGCACATGAGGTGCTGCTGGGAAAAGCAGGTGCTTCAAAGCACAAGCACAGCCTCGCTGCTGGGTTGAATGGCAAACTGTGTCATCCTGTCTGTACTCCAGGCTCATCAGGGTGTTTAATTCCTGTGTGCAGACATTCCTAACTCGGGGTTCTGTGGTCAAGCAGGTGTGCTCTTCTGCACAGCCTCTCGTGGGAAGGCTCCTTTCAGCCTGCTGTAAGGAAGTGTCAGTTCGAAGGCTCTGAAGATGCAGGGGTTTGTTTCTTCAGTGAGCTGCCAGAGAAGTGTTCTTGCTGCACTCACTGCACTTCCCAAAAATGCATTGCTGCCTTCAGTTTGTCAGGGCAGAGGACAGGTCTTGCTGCTGTGCAGCATCACGTATGTCAGATGCAGCAGGGAGGGTGTGGCAGGGAAGGACTGCGGCAGTGACAAGTGGCTGTCACAGCTGCCTGCTGTGGAGTCAGGGTGAGGGAGAGGTGGGAGGGCCGTGGCTGGTGAATGCTCTTGTCCACAGCCCATGAGGCAGCTCTGCACTGGGAAGGAAGTCAGCGCATTTCCTCATGGCGTAATTCCTCTGTTTCCGGCCCATCTTCATCTCAAAGAGCTGTTTCTTTCCTGGGCCTCATAAGCTGAAGTGATTTGGAAAGGACTGTCTTTATGCTTCAGAAAGCAGCTTTTAAAGGAGTTATTAAATGGATAAAATCCCCCACGATAACGAATTACCCTGGTGCTGCTTAAAGCGCAGCTGGAACTGAAGGCCAGCATTAAATCTTAGCTCCCTTAGTCTTGTTTTAAAACGTGCTTATCAGGCTTGCATCCCTCATTCCTGGAAAGATACTTTCAGTGGATTTGGGAAGGATCCAACTGCATTTTCCCTGAGCCTCATGGAGCAGGTTAGGCAGCTGGGTAGAGATTTTTCTTCTGCTGGCTCAGGTCTCAGGCTTTGTGGGGCCAAGAGGCCACTCCTGCACCCCGTACGAGCTGGATGCTGTCAGGGGAAGGAAGGCTGATTTGCTTGCCAAGAGAAGAACCTGCCTTTCTAGTTTCATACTTGTGTGGTTAAAGGAGTGATGCCTTGGGGCTGAAGGAAGCAGCTGCTGTGCTGGGCACGTGTTCTGTGGTGCCTTTGACCTTTTGCCCTCCCACCTCACTGTTCCCCCCCAATGTCTGCTTTTTGTCTTACACTTTTGCTACCCCACATACAAATCCACTCTATTTTTGTCCTCTGGAAGCAGACAAAAAAACCCAAACACTTTCCATGGGCCAGTGACTGATGTTAATGCCTGAATGCCCCTACAGCAGCATTTTGCTCCTTGGCCATCTGCTTTGGGGGAGAAAAGGTGCAGCCCTGGGGCTGTTCATGCAGTGCAGGGAATATCTGGTGTGCTGGGAGAGGCACTGGTGTCCCCACTGCCCCTCTGGGGTACCCAGCCCTTAGCTTTGCTCACTGAGTATGGGCTGGGGATGGATGCCAGAGCCCAGGTGTGTGATGGTCTCAGAGCCTTGTGCAGCCCTCAGCTTTGGCACAAGGAGGGAGAACCTGCAAAGGGAAAATTCTAAATGAAAGGAGGTAGGAAACGCAGTTTGGTTTGATTGGTGTTGGCTTTTTTTGTGAATTTATTTTTAAACTCAGTTTAGCTCATGGCCAGCAGGCAATTACAATGAGCTTAGGACATGGTTGTTGTCAAATAAAATGAGACTAAATTTTTTTTTTGTTTTTCATGAAAAAGCTGCAATTTGCTTTCCTCCCTAAGCAAGTCTCTGGCTGACGAGCTGGCAGAGGCCAGCCCACTGCAATCCCTGCGGTGTTTTCAGTGACTGCCGTTCAGGGAGGATGCTTTCAGTAAAGAGCAACAGTATCTACATCAAGACACTTCTGCTTTCTCACAGGCTGCTGCTCGCTTGGAGCAGATAGGGTGCCTCCCTCTGCTCCTGTGAACCCTCCATCTATGTTTTAGCTTCATAGCCACTGCCCTTGGGTGTCACTGCTGGGATGTTTTGCTCCGGACCAGGAAATCTCTGTCACTGTAGCCGGCAGTGGGAGAGGAGCAGTTAAACACCATGTTCATTATCTCAGGGATAAACGTCTTGGTAGGAGGAAAAAACTAGCCAAGCCTGGAGGTTTTTCCCTAAACGGTACCAAATCCATTTCTGAGAGCACAATCTTGCTGGTTTGCTGTCCCTGTGTCGTGGCTGCGTTTTGGTTGAAGCTGCAGCTGGAAGCTGTTGTGCAAAGATCACAGCCAAGTGCCTGTGGCCAGGGCAGGTGTCTTGAGGGAGCTTTTTTTGGGTGCCAGCAAATGCTGGCACCCCTGCAAGTGTGTTCTGGAGGAGTGGGTGGGATGTTGAGGATGCACATGGCTGCTGGGCATTTGGATCCATTAGAGATGCATTCATCACCTTCCACTTCAGGCAGAAAGGAGCCAAACACCCCTGAAGACCTTTTAGAGACCATTTTGGTTGTGTGATGCCAATGGTGCCAATGTGGCAGCAGCTGGACACTGATAAAAATGCTGAACCATTGTTTCTCTGCAGCCCACACTTCACCCTGGGAGCGAACAGCTGGGATTCACCTCCCCATCTGTAACCAGCAGCAGCAGGAAGGAAGCACTGCTGGCATTTTGGAGAGCATTTCTTCCTATCCTTAGCAAGGTGCAGGTGTGCTGGTACAAAGCAGTCCAGCTGTTTGATTTTTTTTTAAATAGGGGATGTCCATGAACGTAGATGTCGGGAAAGTTTTTTAAAGATTAGCGTCCCAATTTCTTTGTAACAGAGTAGTCGAGAAATGGCCGTGTGAAGCTGGGTACTCCCGCCCTCCTCAGCTAAAAAAAACCCCAGTGCTGCTCTGGAGTAGTGCGGTTCAAGGGCTGAGATTTAGCTGTGTCTGCACCCGAGCCGGGCCCCTC
This sequence comes from Notiomystis cincta, assembly GCA_013398075.1. Taxonomy (NCBI): domain Eukaryota; kingdom Metazoa; phylum Chordata; class Aves; order Passeriformes; family Notiomystidae; genus Notiomystis; species Notiomystis cincta. The sequence goes on from VZRX01012804.1 coordinate 349,894, forward strand.
GGCCCCTCCCGTGGCAGCAGGGAGGGATGATTTCGCTGCCCCTGCAGCGCTGTGGCTGCTGCCGCCCTAGAACCGCCTGCAGCTGCTGGTGCTTCCTCACACTGCCCTAAAAGAAGTGTTTCAGGGAGTCAGTACTGCCCTTCACTCACGGGCTGCAGCTGCCCCAGCCCGCCAGGCCATCCGGTCCCCCTGTGTCCTGGCGTTCAGCCGTGCCCATTTCAGAGTTAATTTCTTCTCGGTAGCTGTGACAGTGCTGCGTTTTGGATTTGGGATCCGAGCGGTGTTGATAACACAGCGATGTTTGGTTCTCTGCTGAGTCGTGTTTACCCTAAGTCAAGGACGTTTTTCCATTGTCTCATGCTCTGCCAGTGAGGGGGGATGCAAAAGAAACTGGGAGGGAGCAGAGCTGGGACAGGTGACCCGGGCTCACCAGGGATATTCCACACCACAGAATGCTGTGCCCAATGTATATAAACGGAGGGAATTTACCCATAAGGGGAGCCAAGCTGGATTCAGGAAGGGAGGTCTGGCATCAGCCAGAGGGTGGTAAGCACTTAGATTGTCCATCACTTGTTTTTCCCTTTTATTATAATTTTTATGATTTTTTACCATTATTACTATATTTTATTGATTTTCAGTAATTAAACTGTTCTGTTTAACACACAAGTTTTACTTCATTCTCTTCCCCATTCCCCTGGGGTGGTGGGAAACAGAAGGGAGGTTGAGTGAGCAGGGGGGATCTCTAAAGGTGTGGCTGTCACCTCATGTCTGCTCAGGTCCATGCTGGTTCTTCTGGGCTTAGAGAGTATGAAATTTCCAATGACTCAAACTGGTCATTCTGGAGAAGTAATGCTGGAGAGTGGACACACTTCTAATCTCATTTAATGGCATTTAGCACACAGAAACATCTGCTCATGCCTGTGGGACCCGCTCACCAAGCAGTGCTTTGACCATAACATTCAAGAACATCTGCATGAGCAGAGTTCAGTGGTGAGCAGAGACAGCAGCACATGGGAAAGCCAGCAGGGAATTGTTGTTCATCACTGCTGCGAGTCCAGAGCTTAAATTAATCCAAATGTGGGGGCCAGGGAATCAGACCTGAACGCCTCCAAGCCTCCTTCTCCTCTCTTCTGGCAGATGGAAATCCTGCCAACAGCACTTGTGTAAGGGCCTTGTGCAGAACAGGCACAGCAGAGCTGGAGAGGTTTTGCTGGTTATTAAAGGATGGATTCAAATGAGGTTCTCCCAAATGCTCTGTCATCCCAGCCTTGCACGAATTTAGACTAGGCCTGCAGTGCCCTGGGTTACTGCAGAAGGGAGAATATGGGGCCCATAGCAGCGTGTTTATCCTGCTGCTTCTGTCTCTGGGACAGTTTGTACTGCAAGATCCCATGGCTTGGCTGCAGGCTGGATGATGACCTGCCAAGGGCACCTAAAAACTCCACCTTGATCTTTACCATGTGCTCCCTCCAGGCAGGAGCCAGTAGAGACCTTGAATGCACAGCACAGGTCCTGCTGCCAGCACAAGAGAGCATCTTTCATGGTCTAGGTCAGCATCTCTGTGGGCTCATTGTTCCCTTCTCTCACGCCACTTGGATTTTGTGGCAGCTTTTGAGGCTAAAATTCCAACTGCACCCTAACATGCCACGCCAGTTTGGGGGCGTGTGCCAGTTGTTTCCTCCTAAATCACCCCAAGATACAGGCTAGAAAGCTGTCAAAATCATGCAGGAAGTGGGTAAAAATGCAGTTCACAAGCTGCCTGGCTTCTGGACTCCCAACTGGTTATGTTTCCTTAGTTTACTCTGATATAGCAGTTCCTAGTTCCATTTTGGAAATGGTGTTTCCTCACTGTCCTGCTCCTCGTTTTTTATAACTGGTGCTGTGCTACAGAAGGCTGCAAGCAAACCAATACCTCAACCTTTCTGGTTGCTCACTGGTTGAAAACTCCACTGTTTGTTTACTTCTAGCACTCTACACATTTTTAATGATATCCATAAAAAATCAGCCCTTTGTAAAGACCATAAACCCCATAAAAAATGGAGTGCTCTGCACATTTTCCATTACTCCTGAGTAGAGCTTATTTACCCTGTCCAAAGGCACTCTGCAGATCAATAAAATACCTCCTTTACTTAGATGTTCAGACATTTCATGCTGGCTGATTATGTCCCTCTCAACAGAGGACAAACTGTGAAGCAGCTCACATAAAACCAGAAATACAAGCAGATCCAAAACTTTCCTGCTAAACTAATCCTGCTGGGGATCCCACTCAAGGTAACCATTTCACTCTGAAATGGCACAGTCATTTTATCTGTGGTAAGGAATTACACCACTGCTTAATCAGGATTGGATGGCATCCCCCTGCATGTTTTTAGAGGACCATGTGAGGAGCAACACCAGGGAGGAGCTGACCTAGACTTGCTGGGTGCTTCAGCTGCTAAAACAGATGCCACAGAGGAGCCCAGCTCATGAAAGGCAAGAGCTCTCATCCTACACAGCTCTGAACACAAGTCCACAGGGGCCTCGAGCAGCACCATGAGGACAGCAGTGTGACAGGCCCTGGCTCCTGCCCGGGAGCACATCGTGTTCCACAGCCAGACAGCAAAGGCTGACTGACTTCCTGCGTTCCTCTCAGCAGCCTCAGATGGCTCCTGCAGCCGTCTGCAAGCTGGGTCCTGCTTGTAGAGCCTGAGGAGACACGAGGCAGTGGCAGTATTTATGGAAGCACACACTTCTCTGGAATGTCATCTGCTCTTCAAAACTCTCAGCAGTCCCTCTCCTGGGAACTGGACACTTCATGCCACAGGATACCAAGCACGAGCCTGAAGTGTAGCTCTAGAGAGATACCTACACAAACAACTCTAGAAAAAATGAATTGAGTAAAATTGTGTGACTTATGTGTAAGAATTGTTTTACAAATCTCTGAAAGCATTTGATAACTCCCTGAGCCTTTAATTGCTTCCAAGTGGACCAATAATGGAATGTTTGCTTCTCACACAGACCTCCTGTGTCATTAGGGTGAGCAGAAATGAGCATACACCTGAAGGACATGAGGGAATGTGAAAGCTGAGCTTTCAAACCTCACCTTCTGCTTCATTTACAGGTATAATAATGAGGTTTTCCCACTCTGTGTTCTTTGCTCTTTCTTTAACATAGAAGCTTTGACAATATAATTAAATAGTCCCCTCTCTGCCCCCTCCTAAAAACGATGTTGCAGAGACAACCCTTGCAGTGTGCATTTCAAAAATGGGGGGACAGAGACACAGACACATTCAGCAATCTTTCCCAAACTGCAGAGGAACCCAGTGGCAAAGCCAGCAAAAAAAACGTGCTTTGAAAAAACACTTCAGGCCTATGCCACCTAAATCATGTCATCAGTCAATAATGTGGAACATTGTGTGGCACAAATTAAAGTAATGTTTTTATTGATATGCTTAAACAGAACATAGGTATCAGCATAAAAACCAAACCAAAGATAAAACTATTCCTTGCTGTACCTAAGAGACATTACATTTTTTCTCAGTAATCACATGGAGGGGACTGACATCTTCCCACTGACTTTACGGGGTTTTAACTGCATTGGTTTGTTCCCAAGGGAGTCTAAGGATTGTGATGAGCACCATGGTTGTGGCTGCTTTCCCTAAAGCCTGATCCCAAGAGGAGCATCGTGTCTGCTCCACCCAAACACTGCACAAAGGGTTGTGCACCTTTGCAGGCTTCCAGATGAAGCCCACACAGTTATGCTGGACTGCAAACCCACAAAGTTATGGGTTCCTCTAAGACACATTTTCCATCAAACTTACTGAGGCTTGGAAAAGCCACAAAGCTACCAAGAAATAGTAAGAGGAGAACTCAAAAGATTTCTAATAAAGATAAATCTAATACAAGTTTATTCTATAAACTTTTCCTGTCAAAAGACAAAGCATATATAGAAACATACAAGAAATATTCCTCCGGGGAAAAAGCTACAGAAAATTACAAAGTATCAGCTTTTTTAATTGAACATTATCCCTGCAGAATTGCACTGTGCTCAGTCCTGTCTGTAAACACCACAGTTGCCTCACTGCAATCACTCTTACTTCATAAATGTTTTTGTTAATCACTCTTTTCTTCTCCTTGGTAATGTCTGTATTCTGGCTTCAGCTCCCATGTGTTTTTGTGGGTCCCCTTCACATTGTAGATTCCTATTTCTCTCAAAATTTCTTTCAAGTAGATCTGAAAGGAAACAAAAATTCAAATTAAACAGGCAGGCAATTGCCATAGTTCCTACACACCTGCTCAATCACATGGGCTCACTTCCTAAGGGGGCAGACAGCCTGGCTGGCTGGTGGGTGCTCCTGGTGTGGGAAGGACTTTGGGACAGACGTCGACGTTCAGGCACCAGCAGGGATTAGTGCAAGCCCCAGGGATGCAGCAGGGAGCACCCAAGCCCCAGCAGGGGTGGCAGCTCCCAGGCAGTCCCTGTGAGAGGCAAGTACGGCGAGATGGATGCTCCAGGGGCTGCTGAAATGAAGTTACAAGCACCTCTTGGGAACTATTATCTCACACATCTTCCTCCTGCTGGAATTCTTCCAATTGAGCTAAAAGCTCTTGACCTTTCTTCCTGCTTGGGCTGGGATTATCTTGAAACTCCCTGCCTTATTCAGACTTTGTCAAAGCCTCAAGCTGTTGGTTTTCATGCCATTTTGCAAAGCTTTAAGCATTTTATTATGGCCTCATTTTTAGAGGAGAGCTGAGTATATGTCTGAGAATTTGCTAATACATTAATATATTAAGGCTTGGAAAAGAAAGAAAAAAAACCAAAACCAGCAGAGCTATTATACCAGTAGGATAATCTTTGACAAAACTCAGTCAGTGATATTACCCTCCTTCACTCTTTATAATAAACACCAGTAATTTTCATAAGAGTCATAAGAGCCTGCTTGTTTGTTTAATTATTAATTGGGACTGATATGAGTGGATTGTCATGGCAACCACAGACCACAGTTTAAGAATCCCCACATTAAATTCATAATTGCTTTAGTTTGAGTAATTTAATCCTGTTGGAGTGCTTATATTAAACTGGAGTTGTTGGAACGCTTGTATTTTCTTCATCTACAGTTCCACTAAGCAGAAATATCAACATACTCCAAGCCATTAAAACCAGCAAATACGTGTTGAAGACACAGGAAATATAGAAAGGAAAATAAGAAAGGCTGATTGTCTAAGGTCTGTTCCTTAAACTCTTCCCCTCTTTGCTAAATGGAAAAGCTAGGAAATACATAAACAAAACCTATGTTCTCAGTCAGTAATAGAAGTCTCTTCTAGAGAAACTTATCCTTACTCTCTGTCTCCAGGTACACATCCAAAATATACAAAGCAGTCCAGCAAGTAAGAAAGGTGACCATCACGGGTGTGTATTTGAACCAGTTTCTCAGGGTCCTTCCAGGGTGTTTCCTTTGAGCAGAGCAGCTGGGCACAGGAGCAGGGAGTTCACTGTGCAGGGATGGCTCCTCAGCCTTCGGGGCGCCGGATGCAAACCCCAGCAGGTGGCAGCAGGAGATCACGGACACCTCTCACGCCTCGTCTGTTGCAGAGATGCCGTCATTATTCCCGTCAGGTAGCCGGGACACAGCGCCCGCTCCGACAGCCATGCACCAGGCACGAGTAGAAGGTGCTGGGAGCAGGTGAGAAAGGCGTTTCTGCACGGGTGTGTGCAATGTGCACACCTGCACTTCCACTGCCTGGTCTGCAATCCCTGCACACACGAGGCAGTGTCACCAACAGACACTGAAGCACGGCAGCAGGGGTGGGAGGAACACCTGGCTGCAAGGTTAAATTCCACTCCAGGCCACGTCGACAGGGAACTGGAAGAAATCCCCCATAACTGCACTCAGTGCCACGAGGTACTTTGATGTGCAGTTCCCGGGCTGGCAGATCTAGTCTACCTGGGAAGCTGGGTCACAAGGTGTGATGCTGCTGCTGCTGGGCTCAGGCAGAGTGAAACCACTGTGGCTGAACTTTCCACAGCACCCACCCAAACCCACTCACCCAGCTATACGAAGGCTATTTTTAATTTCCACTACTTCTCAGACCTAATTACCAGGCAGTTCTGCTTCTCTCAGAGCAGAACTTCCAAGAGCGTAATGAAATGGAACAAAACCAACCCAAACTGAATAGCAAGGTAAGGTCTGTGCCACAGGTAAGGGCACTTCAAGCTGGAACCGTGAACTGCAGCAGCTGAGGATTTGCCACATGTTCCTATTCCCCATCTCTGCTGTAGGGGGCTGCAGAGGTGTTAGGGAAGGCAGCTGAGGGCATTAACCCCAAAACACCACTGTGTGTGCACAGACAACACTGAACTGCTGGAGTTTTTAGACAATTATGAATCATGCATAATCCCACTGTGCTCTACTGCACCTGAGAGCAAGAGGCTTGGAGAGATGAGTTCAGGGGATGCTATGATTTTTCCTGCAGGATCAATTTTCCTTCTAGAAATGAGGACTCCCCACCTGGGTCTGCACTGCACCAGGCTGGCCTATACATCTTGAAGCATAGTGCTCTGATACCATCCCGTGGAGAGAAACCCCACACTACTCCCACTGATGCCAAATACTGAATTTTAGAGCCCGGTGATTGCTAATCAGGGGGCCACAATTTTTTCTCAGAAGGGGATTCACTGTGTTTATGTACATACAATTCTAGCACAGAAGCTCATCTGTAGGTGATCTGTTTATACATTTAAAGCATCCTCTGTTCCACCTTCCCTCATGATTTTTTCCATATAAAGTGAAATGTTATCATGGAATTATAGGATAAAAATTTCTGAGGAGTTAACTTACAAGCTCTGAAAATCCTTCTGAGACTTTGAGGGGGGAACAAACCCCACCGTATGTAGGATAACCATTACTTAAAGCTAAAAAAGAAGAAAAAATCCAAACAATCTACTAATTTTTAAAAAAATACAGTTCATCTTATACCACTGGCTCCATACTGGTTCCATTCTTCACAAATGTGATTGCTCACAGAGAGTTGTATTTTGTTCTCAGCCATGAAACCCAAGTCTGGAATTACTGCAGTATTTCCAGGTAGCATTCAGTACTTACATCTGGGTAGGTGGCAAAAGATTTTGCCTACTACAGCAAATTGTTATTTTGCATTAGAATGAAAAACAAATAAATCCAGGTTTCCCTAATAGAGCAGTAATTTACATTAAGAAAGACTTGGTTTTTGATTTCATGACCCAAATAAAGACGGCAACTATTTCTTGTGTAACATGGAACATATTCTGTAGCAAGGGTTTAGTTTGCTATTTACATTTACCATTACATAAGAAAAATACCTTTATTTTTTTGTAACTTCAAGTTCTCCAGTGGCTTAAGTGGGAGTTGTGGGTGACTACTGCAAGCTGATGTCATGGTAGATGAAATAAATCTGTACCTACTTGCATGCAAAGTGACTGCCACGCTTCTCTTACAAAAAAAACCAAAAAAACCAAAACCCACTTAAAATTTTCTTGCCACTTCCTCCATATCTTCCTCCTGTTCCATCCTCCTTCTCAGCTCCTATGACCCACACACCTTCTCTGCCACAGAGATAAGGAGCTGACTCATGGGATAAATGAATGGAGACATGGATAAGCTACTCAACTTTCAAGTTTCTCTCCAGGCACTAGAACACAGTGAACCTACATGGATTTGAGTTGGGTTACCTCTTTGTGCAGCTTCTAACCAAGCAGCTTGTTCACTTACACAAAAGCTCTGACACAGATACACTAAATTCTAAATGTGCAGTGAGCAAAACTAGTAAGCATTTTCATTTCTGCACCTTGTTTTAGAGTACTTTTTTCTGTAATCCAGCTGTTACTGTTCTTTCTTCTGCCTTAGCTCTAACAACTTGTGACATTGTTGCTCCATTTAGACTCAAACATAATTAAGCCCCCCTAAGTCTTCAGAAATCTGCAGCTGGGTTGAGGATAGATACTGAAGCTGGCAGTGAAAAACATCAAAACCACCAAAGGTCCTTTGTGCGTCCCTGTCTGCCTCCCACTCTTGCCTGGTCTGCTCAAGGAAAAGTTGAACAGGGGAAGAAGGGAAAGAATTGGAAAGTTATGGATCATACATGAAGAGGCTGACAGACACTGCAAGACAAGAAAATCATCACACATGCAGATGTCTTGGTGCTTTTCTTGTTTGTTTATCAACACACTGTTTAAAAGAAAAACCCAAATAAAACCTAAATATCAACCACCTAAAATCTTAACCTAAAAATTATCCTATTTGTAAAGGAAATCCAGTTATTTTGGAGGCATTGACTGAGCTCCTAACATGGATAATCCCTGCATTTAATACAAATTCCATGAAATACAGAAAAAGATCAAGCCCTGTTGCTGTGCCAAAATAAAGTTCAGAAGCTGAGGGAAGGGCTGACCATGCTTACACAAGCTCACTACTGCCAAGAGAACTAGGCTTCAGTGAGGATGGGAGGAGCAGGGGAGACATGAGAGCATTACAGAATTTGGTTCCTAGTATTAAAGCACACCTAAATAAAAAAGAGACCATTTAGGTTATTTAAACCATCTCTGTTGAGAAAATGCACACTCACTGCAGTGTTTGGTATCCTACACTGTCCTACAATGCTGAACTTAAAACTCGGTGACTTCAGTTTGTTGTAAAACATATTTAGAAAGGAGCTTCTAAGGCATATAATATATATTAAACTATTCTTTGGATATGTAAAATATACACAGTAGTAGCTACTAAAAATGGTTGTATTTGTAAGACTTCCAGTACGTACCACTGGCTGTTTGGTTATGTCCACCAGGTCTTTAATGTTGTAATACTGATGTTTCTCAAAGGCTGAAAAAAGCATGTCCAACACTTGTTGTTTATCAGCTCGAGCTCGTTTTCCATCTTCTTTCTTCTTCTTCTCATATTCAATCTGTTACAAAACATGTTTTAAAGACATTCATATGTAATGCTGTATAATTCTCAGTGCTGAATATGAAGCTACAAAAAAACCCACTTCTATTTAATAAAACACTGTTCAATGACTCAGTGCTTTTCATCTGGAAAAATTTCTTTTCAACATTCAAATGTTCTTTTATGAACATAAACTAAGCATTTTGTCCTCAGCACAATAAGCTCTCAGATGTGTGTATCTGCTTTAACCAGAAAAAAAAAAAAGCAGAAACAGAGCCTGAAGGTGCCCAAACCTGGAAAGAGAATTAATAATAGTACAGGAATCCAAACTGAGAGTACTGTCACTCCACCTCTGTTGATATCAGCTTCTGAGGTACAATGATGAAAGTCAAATAACCTCCAAATTGCCATGCTCAAGAAAATCCATAAATCAACATGGCTACATTTGCAATCATAAGAGGCATCTGCCCAAAGGATGCTCCCAGCAGCCCTTGGACACTGCCCCATTTTCTCCAGAAACAGCACTCAAGGCATCAACTGCATCAATATACAACCAACCTTCAAAGACACACTTTGAGAATGTGGATGGTTTTTCTTCAGGAGAAACCAGGGCAGCACACATGAAGTTACACTAGTCCCAAACACCCAAACCTTCTAAGTAGGCAGAGGCCCCTTGTTGCCACACATCATCCTACTTCAAACTGTACATTAAAAATTACTTAACCATTATAATCTGCAGAGGATGACTATATATTTTCACAGAAACTTTTATCGCCTCCAAAAATACTCGCTCTGATTCATCATCAGAAGCGAGATTTGCACAGACCAGCACGCCCCAAACAAACCGCAATCACCAGAGAGCACCAACCGCGACACCTGCCAGCATCACCCCATCCACCCCCAGCACCACCCTCGAACAGAAGACCATCCAGCTCCTTGGAACCAACAAAGTGACCCAGAAGGGAATGGAAGCCATGTCATCATCAAGTGCTTTCAGGCAAGCTGCGTGGGTGAATGCACAGCGGCACAATGTACAGCAGAGAAGATGCATGTGATCAATAAGGGACACACGCCGGGCTGTAGAGGGGATAATTCGGCATGGGAGTCGCTCTGATTTCTCATGGCTCAAACCTGACCCTCAAAAGGAAGACCTGCAGATGAAAAGCCTAGAAATGAAAATGCACAGATCTACTGGATACTAAGGATCTTATTTTTAAGAAGAAAGATTGGTTTTATGGCACAATTTATTTTTTCCTACGTATCCTTGCCAGCTAACTCCCTCCTACTCTCGGAGTGAAAATAGCCTGTCTCTTGGTAGCTGTCCCAAAGTGGCTAAAGACTATTACCACCTTTGCTGTAGCTCCCAGGTATGCAGCTGGCCAGCTACCTCTTTCAAATTCTGAAATGGATGTACATCATTAAACTGGAGGCAGAGCAATTGTTCCCAAACTGTAGCTTGAAGTCTCTTGCTTCTGCTTTAAACCTAAAATGGGTGTGCACAACTAAATACTTGCCTGCTTTTCTAACTCTAGTGTTATAAAAGCTACAATCTCACCACACAAACCCATCACACAATTGATTTTTATCCACTAAAACATTTTAGTGTAATTATTTAACTCTTTATCCACTGCATTTAAAGAAGAATAAATCTTCAAAACAGAAACAGCTTTGAAACATAGGAAACGGTAACATCAAGCAAACCAGCTTGACAGTACATCATCTTGCTTGCCATGATCTCCAGCAGAACTGCTGCACCACAGACATGAGAGGAGGAACATAAACCTATGACACTGGCCTTCCTATAAACAATAGCATGTCAAACATTTGTTTCTTCTGAAAGTCCAACAGACTTATTATAAAAATTCCATGTGAATATTCTACTACTCTTAATTCATTAATGTAGAAAATCAACTCACATAGAAAACCGAATACCAAACCCACCCTTTATTGAAAACTCATTTGCAGCTGGTGCTCCACTGTCTAATTAGCAACACTCCAGCATTTCCCTCTAACTTCAGCAACAGCTTTCACTGTTATCTAAAAACAGGGCACATTGTGAAGTGCTAGGAAAAAAAAAAGCCTGGTGTCTCCTGTTGCTGATTTCTTCTTTTTGGTCTTATGAATACACTGCTCATAGCAAGTTACAATGCAGCCTTTTACCTTCTTCCTTCCTGTTTTCTTTGCAAACAGGATCTTTTATGTAGTAGGCTTAAAGCACTTCTTAATAGTCATGTAATAGAATGCACCTACACTGTAAACTAATTAGATTTCTTTAAAGTTGTGTGTTTAATTTAAAAAGCATTCAAATACTATTTAATTCCAAGGAAGGACCATTCTAGAACAAGCTGTTTAGCATAAAAGTTGTGAGTTTATCCTCAGAGGACTTTATACTGAAATTAATTTCTCTTTGTTTACCTTCCCAGGATGTTGCTAAGCTTGCTGAAAAGCTGCCAAAATTGCCTTCTTGAAAGTATCATTAATACTGAAGCTGATGTAACTGCTTTGGCAGACAGCTAATAAAAAGGTGATAAAGAAGTTAGAATAAATCCAAAGTTTCATCTGAAGATGCTTGAAAGTAGTCTTAAAGGTTTTCTTGTCTCCTGGAGCGTGGGTCCCAGCCTCTACAGTACAGGACAATGGGAAGAGAGGACCACAAAGAAACCCCTAAAAGAAGTCTCTGAAGGGGTAATCAGAACCACTGAAGAACTTTTCTGCTGTATTATGAATAATAATTAAGTCACAGAAAGGTACCAGCTGCAAGAATATTAACCTTGCAACTTTGTAAACACATTTAATATTTATAGATATAATGGAGGTCGCTTCCCCAGAGAAGAAAAGCTAAGTTACAATCTTAGCATATATTGTAATGCAATTGAAATTTCCTCAAATAAAAATGTAGGCTTAATATAATTTCTTGCAAAAATAACCTAATCGCTTTCCCAGTCCTTGAATTCAAACAAGCTATTGCTATTCCCCATATAATTTATTTCCCTCCTCCTTCCTGTTGTGTGTTCATTTATAGGTACATGGAGCTGCCACACTTAAGCCCCATTTTATATTCTTTCCTTCAAGAAATATTAACCCTTTCTGCCTTACTTAGTAGATACTCATTCTTCCCTCAGAAACTGTCCAGATGATGACTGAATGTATCAGCATGTATGACAGTTTGCACATTTTTATTTATTTCTTGAGGAAGTCCCATCCCCAACACAGCACCCATATGATTACATGCAATGCAGCAGGTTCTAAGAATGCAGCTGCTGCTTGAAAACAGCAGAAAAATTCAACCAAGAAGTTTTAGAAGTTCATGGACCTTTTCTCCCAGTTATGCATCGTTTCAGCCACCTAACCTGAGCCTTAATAAAAGACTTAATGGAAAGAAAGATTTTGTAGAAAGTAGTCATGCCTCAGCCTTTAGAATCAAGGCAAGGTAAAGGTGACTCAAGTACAAGTAAGTCATATGAGGTTTTTCCCATCAGAACACCTTTAAGGTAGACATGAAAACCAAAAACACACTGCCAATGGATTTCCATGGCCATGGACAGCTATGTAACCAATAAAACATTACATTTAGGACAAGAGCATCATCACTTTCAGCAGGCCTGGTTATGTCCTGGTTATACCCCCTCCACCTCACACAAGATTTAAATTTTTATAATGATTTGATGACTGCAGTTTGTGGCTGGAATAAAGATGCAAAGATTATCTCCAGGTTGAAGTCCTACTGCCATAATTATGCTGGTGTCAGGGAAATAAATGGAACAGCATCTCACTAAAAAGCAAAGCTGTATCCCACCAAAGCTTATTGCAGAACTAAAGAAGGTGAATACCAGCAGCATCACAAAACAATATACTCATATAAAACTGCATCTGCATAGCAGGACACATCAGTGTGACTGTTCTGGTTAAATGGCATTCCCTCAGCTGCAACAGTTATATTGGTATGATCATCCATGTATAGAGCAGACTTTGAACAGTAACTACTACAAAACAGTCCCATGAGGGAAAAATTATTATTTCTGGTTCTGTGGCAATAGAGTGACTTTCATAATAATGCTTAAATATCATCCAGTATATTGTCACTTGTTTTATGTAAATAAAATCTTAATAAAAAGTCTAAAAGTTTAAATGACTAACACAGTGATTCATTTTCAGTATGACTTAATGTTCCTCACACTCAACAGTAATACCTATTCTATATGCATACATACAAACTACTCAAAGAGGATATTTAAGGAAAAGGACACATAGTTTATATGTACATCAACTGATCTGGAACAGCAGTGTGGGTGTAATATTGACAAAGCCAATGATGCCAATAACATGTACTATGAAGGTATGAAACTGAGAAAAATTATCAGCTGTTACTCTTTTCTACTTGTTGCCAATTCCTCCAAAGGACTGGAAAATTATTCTTTTCAAGTCCTTTACTCTCCTGCAGATGATAAGTTATTTGGCTCAAAAGACACCTTCCACATCTCATAGCACAAAGCCAGAACTGCTTTTCATCCACAAACATCAAAATTACATTAAAAAAAAAAAAAAAAAAGATTAGAGGAAGAATGTAATAAAGCCACGAAAAAGGGTTGGGTGAAGGTGGTCTGCCCTCCATCAGATAACACAAGACAGTTACAACTGGCAGACCTTAGCCCCAAGGGTGATACTGGTCTTGAGGCAGAAAGAAGATCCCCAGAAGACAAAATCAAGGAGAAACCAGATGACATGGAGCATATCCAAAGACAGTGGCCAACTGTGAGCGAAAGAGCTGCTGGCAAAAGACTCCAGCAGCAGAGCACTCCTGGAGTCTCAAGCCAAATTCCTCCTGAAGAAAAGAAGGAAAGTACTGAAAGCTACTTACATTATATTGATGATTAGCCACTGGTTTATAGTTCGTGGTTACAGCTTTGTCCAGCTGCTGTGATAACCTTACAGGTTTAGAAGATTCTTCTATCTGTAATCTACAAAAAAGAAAACAAGAATAAGAAGTTCAGACAAGCACACACTCAAAGTGAATTCTAAAACCTGCCATTAGGAACCAGCCATTACCAAAGGTCAGCTGCAAACAATCCATAAGGCCAAACAGATGCACTCCTTTGGATTAAGTTCTTCCTACTCTACTTCTGCTTAAGGACACTGAACTATTAGGATGCTATATGCTACAGAAGATACTGAAATGCTGAAAATCAAACAACTGAAGAGAAGACACCGAAAACAAAGTCTGAAAACAAATTTCACTGCAAAAGCCTAACGCTCAGGTTGAAAAAAAGCCCTTGTTCTTAAAAAGGATTGAACTCAATCCAAATGAACTCAAAATCTCACACCTTACTCAGCTGAGGGATGAAAAAGCTTTTCATCCACCTCTGCTAACCCCATGACCCTCTCTTAGATATTCAAATGTAAAATCATAAATTTCCGTGACCTTTTTTACAGCATTACAGTACAGTAAGAGAGTGTAAATAAAGGTTTTAAGAGCACTTTTAAAGACACAAAGACAGAAAAATCCACCTGGCTTCAAATCAATATGCAATCAAGTCTCTAACACACAGATACAATAGGTGACCTTCAGTTCTCTTTGGGAAAGACTCAGAAGGTCAGAGGTTGAGGACATCTTGTCAAGCTCATCCCTATGAAATGTAAAGCTTCTGTATGTTGATGTAGAGGGAGTATTCAATTTAGTTCAGATTTAGCACTCAAGAATTTCTACTTGAAATGAAGAGGCAAGAAACCAAGCTCTAGAAAAGCACAGGACAATGGCCTTTCAGACACAATGGCTTTATGGCACATCCAATTAGTATGTTAATTATCAGTGAGGCTGTTTTGTTTCCAACAGTGCATCTTGTAGGCAGAGTAGTCAATTTCCATTAAACAGAGTATAACACAGCCCAATAAATGCAGAGTGATGCTTGCTTCTTTCCAAACAGAAATTAATATGGTGAAATTAATGCAAATAATAACTGCGTGTTTATTAGTGTAAAACATAAAAATGATAAAACTGGCAGTTCTTTAAAACCAACTGTAAATGTTTGAGATCACTGATTTATTTTTGTAAAGACATCATGCACACCCAAAAAGATAAAATTTAAATTCAGCATGTTTCTGATTTAACATCTGAACAACATAAATAAATTACACTTGAGGGAAGTATTAAATTAAGAAATAAATTCTCCAGTTGTAGCAACTGGAAAGAAAGCAATTCATCCTTCATAGCTGGTATTGCTGGACAGTAGGTTGGGGCAGTTTTTTCTCATACACAGATAAATGTGTTTCCTCTTGAATCTTTGCAGACTTGTCATTTTTTTCTGTAGTTTTAAATATTCTTAAGCAACCATTGCCTCATATTCTACATTTTTACATCAGCGCAGCCTTCTGTCCAAATGTAGCATGTTTCTTCCTTAGCTTGAAGGAAAATCAGTTGGAAGGTAAATGAACAGTGAACATTTTTTGCTTATCACAAGAGTTTATCTTTTGGCCTTCAATCTAATTAAATGATTTTAAAGATTTTCTTGATCTGGTTACAAAAGGTCTTCTGAACTCATGTTTTCACAGAGAGGTATAGGCCAAAATTAAATCACTATATTTTCTACAAATCTGTCTTTTTCTCTACTTCTCCACTGCTTAATATTTTTCTTTTTGATCTCAATGACTTTTTAAATTTTTAAATAGTTTGGCTTTAATTCTTTAATTTTTTTCCAGTTCATCATGTTTCCTATTGGTTTGATCTGGGGAGTTTTTCAGTCCTCCCTCTCCTATATTCTCCTCCAATTTTTCCTTTACATAAAGGAAATTTCCTGCTCAACCTGTTTACTGATGCTGCTCCTGTTCATGAGACAGAGGCTCCTTGAAATGAACTGGGAATTCTTGTCACTCTCTTGCCCTCCAAGGCCACTGCACCAACTTCATGTGCACCAGATTTAGTTACTTGATTTGGAATGTTGCTCCAGAATCCTTCTCATTACAGCTACAGCACAGGGTCCTAACAATCCTTAAATACATCAGATGGTGTCACGTTTTCAGGGAGTGCCAGCCATTCAACAGGGGCATTTCTTCATGATTAACCCTCCTTGCACTGGGCTTTATATTAATTCCTCTTTATAATGTAAATTTACAATACTCTCCATTTCTTCAGGCCAACAGCCAAAGACCATTAGCTCTTCAATGATGAATTGTCAGTTATGGACTTTAGACACTACTCATGTTCAAGGTCTCTTCCTGATCGGGCATTTTAAAATTACAACAGAGGAAATTTCAACCACCATTCAGTGCAGCTTCCTTAAATTAATTCTTCTTTGCACAAAAGTACACCAGCAATTTATTTCTTAACATTTTTCACTCACCATGCAGGATATACATTTCAGCTCTTTTATGTTAACCTGCCTTTCCAAACCAGTAGAAAACCAAATATGTAAGAGTTAATACACTTCTCAGAGGCCTCCCTCCTAAGGCTGATGGCAGTGAAGTTACATTTAGCAAGTAAAGTTCTCCAGCACACAATCTTGAAAGCAAAGAAAAACTTATTGCCTGCTTAGGAAACAGAATGGAAGCCAAACAAGTGAAAACAGAAAGGGACCATCTAAGCTTGTTTGTGAAATGGCAGAAGACTTCAGAAAGATTTATACATAGCAAGTAACAAATACATCAGCTACAAATGTATGTCTCTGAAATTTCAGAGATGCTTGTGTTGGATTTTGATATTTCTTGCTAAAGGTTTCCAAATTACAACCACAGATCTCACAGATCTCAGATGATCTTTAGAAAACTGGCTTACAGTAAAATGTTAACCTATTTTTTTGTTTCTACTGCTGTAGTGAGAGCTAAAAATATACTACATTCCTGATACTACTTTTTAATGCAAACAATTACAGCAGTGGCCACATGCCAATATGGAAATTTATATGGGAATCATGGTGACTCAGGAGGCAAACCTTTTTGTTAATAGCTTTTATTCTACACATGCATCTTGCCCTTCTCCCTAATGGCTGCCCTTCCCATTTATTTTCCTGCAGCTTTCACGATTTCACAGCGCCTCAGGTTACCTTCCTTTACCTTTCCTCCACTGGGCTTCCATGTGGAATGCTGTCACACAATCCTATGTGGAACAATAGCTGATGCACACCTGGAGTTGGCCTCCCAAAAATGCACGAATAGAGGTAAAGGGATAGACAAACATGGTATAAACACCAAATTAGCAAATGGTTCACGTGGGGATGAAGCACTGAAATTTGCTTAGTGCATTACAAAGGGTAAAGACAAACAGCCCATAATCATTTTGTCAGGATGATTTGTTGATACAGACACTATCTGCAGGGAAAATACAGCATGGTTGTTTGGGGTTTTTTTCAAAATCATGCTGCAATTCTGTCATATTCAGAATGTAGTATGTCTGGGGGAATATAATTGACTTTTTAAATTTGCATAGCTGTTGTCTGAAAAAATTTGATGAAATAGATAAATTTATACGTTCCAGTAATTATACACTCAAAAACACATAACAAAAGCTATAACCTGGGAATTATACTAGCCTTTCAGATTGATGTTACAGATATAATTACTTTTAAGTGTTCATTTCTTAAACAGAATTTAAAAAGCAGTATTAACCAAGAATATCAGGCAGTGCTTTATGCAGAGTTTTCTCAGAGTGGACCTGCTGAATCTTAATTGAAACTGCTGGTAGGAATAAAGAAAAAAATCAATAGATATTCTGAGTCACTGGTGACATTGATTTAAAGGAGCAGTGGCTTTTTACCTATTACTCTTTATAATGATTTGCAGGAGTTAGAAGACTTAGTTATGGCTCTGAACCATATACAAATCTCCAAGGAATTAAATTTTCCACCGAACTCTCATTGAAATAGTTAGAGCCATAATTCATGCTAGTATCTGGCCTAAAAAAATAAAGAGAGAATGCAGATATTTTTTCCTCAAAACTGCCAATGAATTAGCAACAGAGCAGCCAACAGCCTGCACACTGTGGTTTTCTCTTCCACCCCCAAGATCAAATATAGCTCTTCCACCTTGAAATACAGCAAGTAACCAGCACGGCATCGAATTCATCATGGTCATTTCTCAGCAAAACACATTTCATACCACAGCTTTGATTTGACATTGTGCTTACAGTTGAAT
This sequence comes from Notiomystis cincta, assembly GCA_013398075.1. NCBI lineage: Eukaryota > Metazoa > Chordata > Aves > Passeriformes > Notiomystidae > Notiomystis > Notiomystis cincta. The sequence goes on from VZRX01012804.1 coordinate 367,911, forward strand.
AAGGGGGAAAAAAGATTCAAACAGATTGGAAATAATTCCATAGGACTTGTCAACATGTAGCAAGCTCACGCAGGGAGACAGATAAAAACAGTATGTACATTCCTAGGAAGAGATATTCATTGTTTTTTAAATACATGTAATTTTCAGCAACAAAAAATAAACTAAAGACCTTTAGAACTGATAATCTACTGTGATTAATCTTTTGTAACAAAATGAATGTTTCAAAGATTTGAAGCAGGTATTAATCAGAAGCACTGCTAGGGCTTGAATTCTTAGCATTTCAAAAGAATTATTTTACAGATGAGAGAGGAAAGTTTATATACTTTTTCATGCTTGGGTATATGTACACAAGGCACCAGTAAGTAAGGAGTCAGCCTTACTGCTGCAAAAAAAGGAAAGGTTGGGTTTCTTCTCTCTCTGCAGTATCATCCAGCAGAGATGCACTGAAAGAGAGCAGACCCACTGCCCAAAGCCTTGGAGGGGAAGAAGCATGAACTCTCCATCTTTGCACAGTTTTGTAGCTTTGCCCTGACCGCTCACAGAAGTTTGCAGTCCAATACCAGGGAACTGAAAGCCAAGCACTAATGCCTTCATTGTCCCTTACTCAGTAATTCTGTACTAGAACCAGGCACTGACAGCTGCATTACATGAAGTTTCATGATACCTGGTATGGGCCATGAAGTTTTTTCTTTGTTTCCTTATTTTGCTAAGCCTCCCAAACTTGACAGAAGTAGGTACATCCTGAAAAATCTCATTCAAAACAAACAAATAAAATAAATGTAACAATATAGCCTAACACCTACTCCTCCTGTGTTCATTTGGACTTCTGCACCTTGCTGAGGTTCAGGTAGCATCTCTTTTGACTTTCTTTCCAATCAAGAATAGCAGTAATGTAAGAAGCAAGCAGATGGTCAGCAAGAGATGAACATTCTTATAAGATACTGAAACTTAAAAAGTTTTTGTAATTCTGTGAGAACTAAGGGAATTCAGCACCCTGTGGTGCACATCCTGCTCAAACAACCCCATGGCAGTGCTTGAGCACAAACAAAACAGGAAATTACCAGAATGGCCACACCAGTAAAAACACACACTAATAATAAAAATGACAAACTGTTGCTACACCAAACAATCTGTCATATATTCTCAAAAGATAAGAACAGCATGCAAATTCTGCACGTTGTGTTTCAGTGCAAGGAGCCCTACTGTCTCACGTTCCATGGAGGCGGATGACAGCCTCCATCGCACGGATGAATCCACTGTTCTTCAGACACTCAGCGTTACTCCAGCGCAGTCAAAGCAAAGTGAGTCTGTCCCCATTTATGAAGATGAGACAGGCAGACAGAGAAGAGCATGAGCTGAATGAAAATGGCATTAAGAAGTGCATTCGCCAGCATTAAATAAAGAAATGTTTCTGATTATTAATAGAGGATGTGATTTATAACTAATTTTAAGTCCTGAAACCCTGGCATTTCAAGAAAAGTCCTGCAATTATTATGTGTTCAGATATTAGATTTTTCTGAAGTTGACATCTTTAACTATATATGTTGAAGGATAAGCAATGAATCATATGAATATATGGTAATTTCATGTCTAATACTCAGGCAGGCACCACAGTCACAACTGAAGACTCCAATTCCACGTATCTTCCTCCAGTACAGAACATCAGATCATATAAATGGCAACTCAACAATAAGTAACCATTTCTTACGCATTTTATTTTCTGGATTGACTAAAAGTGAGTAATCCAAGTTTTCCTCTCTTAAGTTTAGTATTTCAAATGATTAAAACCTTTTCAGCTAAGCTTTTGTGAACAAATAATGTAAAGATAAAATAAGACCTATTTTAGCATTCTAAGAGTGATATAACTGAATAATTTCTCTATTTATTTGATGGACAACTTTAAACATGTTCAGTGATGCCCTAATGCAATTAACATGAAGATATCTGCTTGCTATCACAGACATTTTTAATCAAGCTCACATGTGTCTACAGATGCTCCTGCTAGAAGCATTCTGACACTGATGAAGTCAAGCTCTGGCAGTGCCTGGTCGACACTGGGGACAAGGTGGAAGAGTTTTATCTGAGGCTAAGCTCAAAAAGGAATCATACCTCAGAGGTATCTTCTATGACTATCCTTTATCTTCTCTGTCAAATGAGGTTATAAGCAGCCTACCCATTAGTGTGGCTGAAAAAGTTTGTTTCTTGTCCCTGCCTCCATTAGGTTTGTCTCTCCAGGTCTGGATCTCTATGTTTCGTTTGTTGCTTCCCCCTTTTACTCAGCACCCACCCCCTTTTGCACTGAAGAGGATCCATGACCAGATATCCTTAAGGGAAGAGATTCCCACTCACCCTTGTGAAGCAAGGCAGCCCCTGCACCCTCCTTGTCCTTTCAGGAGGACTTGGGTCAGGACTTGAGTCACAGCATCACCCCCTTCCCAGGAGAAAAGGCCCTTTCAGCACTGTATAGGCTGCTGATTGACAGAAAATCGCACAAGCAACCACAGAATCACAGAATCATTTCAATTGGAAAAGGTCATCAATTTCAACCATTAACCCAGCACTGCCAAATCCACCACTAAACCACGTCCTAAAGTGTCCCTACAGGCCTTTTAAATGCCTCCAGGGACGGTGATTTAATCCCTACCCCTGGCAGCCTGTTCCAATGCTTGACATCCACTTCAGTGAAAAAATGTCTCCTAAAATTCCATCTAAACCTTGGTATAGCTTGAGGTTGTTTCCTCTTGTCCTGCCATTTATTGCAAAGAAATGAGCACTCCCTTATTACAATTCATGTACTCTGGAAGAGCAGACAAGTTTGCAGCTTTGCAGTTGTTAAAAATGTCAGGATTTTGCAGTCCCTTCCAACCTATGGTCATCATAGTCAATCAGTTAGTGCCCAGAAGGAAAAAAACCCCTCCGTTACTGGTTCCCATACTTCCACTTACTCCAATTACTACTTTTCTTATTAATACACACACCACAAACATCTGTGTTCTGCCCAGTTTTCTGCCCAACACAAGTGATAAGATCAAGTTCAAGAACAAACAAAAGCAGAGTTAAAGGGGAGAGTCTTCCCTGAGGACTAAGTCAGGGTAAAAGTGCATCCACATGTGCTCAGTTACATGCTGTAGCTCTAGATGGGGCACTTCATCTTAATTTCTAAGTGGATAAAACACAATAGATTTTTATCCTAGGGTGCTTATACTTGTGGCTTATTCCAGTGACAGAAAGGTCTAAAAACTAGGGTGAAGGAAAACCTGGATGTCTTTTTGTGTTGTCCAGAGCATGTAAGGGTACCTTGACCACAGGCACGAGACAAGGCTGGAGACTGGCAGAGTCATAAGGTACATCAAACAAAAAATTAGGCAACATGACAGGAGAAATGGGAATGCAGGTGAGATTTTGGAGAGAGAGCTGTAAAGAACCATGCAAATGGAATGTGACACACATGAAAAAAGAGAGGGGAGCAACATAGAGGCTGCAAGAGAAGGACAACAGAATAGGAATGGCTGGACAGGCAGGAGTCTGGTGGACGTACTCCTGAAAAGCAGCAAGGAAGGGGAAAAAGTAGGTTGCAAAGTCTTTGGGTTTGTTCAGCTAAGACACACAGGTGATGATGCACAGGCCTCTGCCTCTGAGCCAACCTTTGACACTGCAGTCTGTACAGGACAGACAGATGCCAGCCTGTGAAATATGGGCAGGGATGAGTAACCACGGAGCGGTTCCTGGCTCCGGGGGAAGCACCAGCAGCCTCACAAGCCCATTACTAATACCAGAGAAGGCCATCTAGGAAAAGTGACTCATTAGCAAACTAAGCAAGACAGAAAAAGCCCAGCTCTTTAATTTTAACATGAATATTATCTCCTGAATTAAAGCCACTCACTTCATTTTCAAAGATGCAATTTCCTTTCCTGCTCCTATTTTCCTCAGTCCTCAAATTTTTCCACAACAAATAGATTTGCTTGCTAGACACTATTTCAATTTAGATTTTAGAAGAGAAATTCTAAATTCTGAACTATTATTTCTAAAAGTAAACCAAGTAGATTTCTCTAAAAATTACATAACCTTCGTTTTCCTGCCAAAACTAATCTGGTGTGCTTGGAGCTGTTTTGAAACCAACAGTGGAAGCAATAGGGATTTTTAGGCCCAGGCAACACAAAGCCAAATAGTTCTTGTCAGTCTGCAGATGCAGCAATCATGTACACTTTGCTAATGGGGACACAAAAAGAGAATTTTAAAAAGTAGTTTCTTAGACAGAAAAAGCACATCTTTACCATACCCTGAAAGGCCTAGGTCTTGAATTACTGTAAAAGGGTGGATAATTTACAAGCTTAGTCAATTCACTCCACAATGAAAACTGCTCACAGTTAAGAGGGTGAAGGAAAGAGGCAAACTCTTGGCTACAAGTCCTAAAATGAGAAAAAAAAAAATCCCTACAGCACCTCAGCTACATCTCTTCAATCTGAACCTTTCCTCTCCATCTCCTGCAAAATGTCTGTATCAAGTTACAGCTGCCAGCACTCAGCTTCCAGCTACACGCTGCCATATCTAAAACTCCAATTCCCAGATACTTCACCACTCTCCTGATTGCTCTGCAAACAGCCACGGCATCTGGCTCAATTGGGGATCTTCCAGTTAAAATTTACTGTAAACAATTTAACAGTTTGCAGCAATCTGGAAAACATTTGGACTGCTTCCCTAGAAAACCTATCTGGCTCAAATCACCAAGGTTTTTCTCTGTCGCTTCCTTCCTTAGCCTGCAGACCCTAAAATGCTGAAATCTTCTCTAGGGCTCACCCTCTCCCTTCAGTTAAAATACACTTGGGAACAACCATCAAGGAACTGCTGCAAAGGGCACTGAAAGGCAACTGCTGGGAGAATGTACTGCACATGCCCATGTGTTAATGACTATATACTGCCTTTGATGGCTTGGAAGGGAATTTTGCACAGTTCAGCTGCTGTTCAATGGTTTAAACATACTGAACTGCAGAATTGGCTCACACTGAACTGCTGCATTAACCCACCCAACACTCTTTGCTGCAAGCAAAGAGAACAAAATTAGTTTTAACTGAACTCTGAAATCATGCTTAATCCAAACAAAATCAGCACTTAAGTTAAAAAGAAGAGCTGTGTAGGTTCAGCAACCCTAGAAATGCTACACTATAAAAACCAAAGCAAATGCAGGAAAGAAACCTGTCATTCTCCTCAGCCCATGCAAAAAAGCAGTCTTGCTCATCCCCCAAGTGGAAAATTCACCAGTTTCTCCTGCAAGCCACAGGAAAAAGAGGTAACAAAACACAGACTGAAAGATATATCAGTTAAACCAGAAAATTGGAGATTTTTTTAAACTTTTATCATCATTCTTTCAGCCAATTGTATTTCCTTTGCCAGTTGTACAGAACTACTGCTCTGCTGTATTTGCTCAAATAGTTTAATTACATTTTACCTCCTCCTATTTTGCAAAACAAGTGGTCCCCCAGCTCCCCCTCCCAATACATTACATACCCACCTTCACTGGAAAATCACTGCTGGATGTCCCTCACCTGAGCAAGTGGGAACTGTGCTCCCACAAGCGGAGCAAGAGGATACGCAGCTGCAGCAAAGCCGGAGGCAGAAACCAGCCATGCAGAGGGAGCCCAGCAAGCAGGAGTAGGGCTGGGACCTGCAGGGCTGCTCTGCAGCTGGGAGGTGATGGAAATGGGGAAAAAGAGCCACCAAAGGGCCACCTGCCACAGGACTCCACTCGCCAGGTTGTAAAGGAAGGTTTTATAGCAGCCCTGCATTCAACTTGGTTCGAGTCACGTTCCTCAAGGTCTGGTCTTTCAAACACTGCTGCAGAGGGCAAATCTGAGGGTTATTTTCTTTAAAAGCCCTAACTTGGCTTCTGTGCATCATCTTCAGGGTGGTGCTTATCAAAGCCACAGTTGTGTCACCATTAGCCCTGATAAAAGCTCCCAGTAAAGTGAAAATATGTTCAGGATCAGAAGACTGTGGCTCAAGACTCAGCTTCAAGCTCTGCTATAGCTTTAAACCAACAATTCTCAAACTGATTTCAACGTGTCTTTCTTTAAAAACCACACTGATAACCACAAGGCAAACAAGGACATGGCTAGGTTTTAAGGCAACTGAGTCCAGAAAGTATAAGATTTCATTTTGCATTGGAAATATAAAACTTAAAAAATAACTCTGCCTTTGGTTTGAAGAAAAAACCAACATAAGCTTAGTAGTTCAGAACATCATCTTAGGAACATTCCCTAGAGAGCTTACTTGTTAAGAAATAAACTCAGCTCCATACACTTTGAACTCTGCTATATTAGTATTCTCTTAATTAGAGCTTTTCAGAAGAGCGCATTTATTTGTGAGCACAAAGAAACTCACCCAGACTTTGTGCAGCCATACCTATTCTGTTATTAAATAAAAAACCCCAAAAATTTGATTATACATTTGTCTGGCATGACAAATTCCAAAAATGGTCAGTGGCTGAAGCACAAACATCGTCTAGCTTCCCCAACAGGAAGCTGGATAATTGGGTTTTCCATAAGATCTGTGTGAAAGCAGACTCCATTCATGTGTAATTTGGTTGAGTATGTCTTCCACAAGGAAGGGAGAAAAAAAAAAAAGAGTAATTAAAGAAGTTTCAAGACCATTGTATTTGAAATCTTGCTTTGCATAGTTTTCCCTAATTAAACTTAAGGTCTCAATTTTAAAAAATGTAGACATACAATAAGAAATGCTCTGCACAAATTTCATTGGTTTGTGTAAACTGAATTTGTTAGTAAGTAATCCAAACATGAAATGTAACATGAAACCATTATTACCACACTAATAAACTGTGAAACCATTACTACTGATAAAAGTATCAGTTTTCCAAGAACTTCCATAGTTTTTAATGCAGTGTGCGTATATTTCTCAAATGATACATGTGTAAAACAGCATGAATCAGTGCACTGAATCTGACCAGGACGGGGTGAGCCTTCCCCACAGCAGCCCCTGAAGTGCCTGAGCAGCACTCACACAGCACCAAGGCTGTCTCTCCAACACCCCCACGGGCCAGGAGGCTGGGAGTGGGCAAGAGGTTGGGAGGGGATGCAGCCAGGACAGCTGACCCCAGCTGACCAAAGGGATATCCACTGCTGTATGGTGTCATATGCAGCAATAAATGTTAAGTGAAAGGAGGAGGATGACATTCCTTACGAAGGTGTTCTCTTCTGAAGCTGCTGCTACGTGTACTGGGGCTCAGCTTCCCATAAAGTGGCTGGACATTGCCTGCTGATGGGAAGTAGAAATTAAATCTATATTTTTGCTTTGATTCAACACATAACCTTTTCTTTCTTTCATTAAACTGCCTTTAACTTGACCCATGATATTTTCCATATGATTGTTTTCCACTGTGCTGATGAGGAAGGAGAGTGAGAGAACAGCTGGGTGGGCATTTGGCAGCCAGCCCAGGTTAACCCACCACACATTAAAAAGGCTAAAAAGTTTGTAACTTTATAAAATGTTACCTCAATATTAGAGACATTTAGAGCTGTAAATGTTTTTAAAACACTTAACATCAGTGGGAGAAGTTATCTGGACTCAAGAACACACACACTGCTGTAGGCAGAGAACACATAGCAGTCAATATAGGTCAGCTCAGAATGGTGTGAACTGCTGGATATCTGCTCCTTCTTCAATGCCATACATGGTATACTTCCAGGAACAATATAGGATATCACACATACCAAATATTTTAGTACACCTTCTAGAAGAACGTGTCCCTGCTTATTGGCAGGGTTTGGAACCATATGATCCCTAAGGTCCCTTCCAACCCAAGGCATTCTTTGATTAGATGAATAAGGAAGTGTTGTTTTTCCTACTTACATGTCTCCTATTAAGTTCCTTTTGGTTTACCTAATCATCTTGAAAGACACGTATTAATTTTTGTTGTTATTATTTACTGGCTTTGTACAAAACCAGAGTTATAACCATCTCTAGGGGAAAAGAGAAACTGTGAAAGTTGTGAAAGCTCTTTGGAGCTGGTTTAAATTCCATGGGAGATCAATTTTTAAATTCTTTCTCTAAGTCTTGCGGAGATGAAGACATTCTAGAGAAAAGAACTAGACAAGAGATTCACTTAAAAATCTTCCCCAAAAAATTGTAGCAAATATTTAATTTTTAAAATGTAGAGAACAGTCAAGCAATTACTCAGTAAGGTAAGAAACCTAACAGCTTTTTTTCCATACAGATGCTTTTACATCATATTATTTCTGCTATATTTTTTGACTACTTGCTCTACTCCACCACATCCTTTAATTTAATAACTCCCCAAGACTTTGGAGGATTCACACATCCTTCACTGCAGCAGGAAATGAAACATATATTACCTACCACTTTCTTTATTGCTAGAGGTGCAAACACTTTGTGCTAGGTGGGGAGAAGAAAACTGCCTCTGCAAGCCTGTTTCTCCAGCTATACAGAGCCTCAACACTTCTGAGACAATTCAGCACCTCAGGCCAAGAACTTCCTGCTTGAGAGACTACTGGATCTCTGAGCTAAAGAACACAGGTACTACACACTGTATTCTCTTCTGCATTTGGCTTAGCAGGAGCAGAACACAAACAGTTTTTTTGTCTTTCATAATTTTGGAAAATCCTTCATTCTGAAGAAACAAGGCAACTTCTTTTTCACAATGGGAAAATGCCGAATTACGCAAAATGCTGTTATAATTAATTTCAAATTCCTCTCCACTTGATAAATGAAGAAAATAACTGTCCATCATTTCTTCTCAAGTGCAAATTCTATTAATGGCTGCATGAAAACTAGGTTTACAAAGGGAACCAGCAGCATACTGCCTTGTATTACAAAAGGAGTAATGAAAAATAATAACATGTAAAAATACCAAATAACAAACAATGTAGCATTGTGCACTGAAACAACGTGCCTTTACAAGAGATGCTCTGTTACGCCATAGGCCACATAACACACAAAATAAATACTTCATTGCAATGAAACACAAACAACCTAAAATGAGGCATCTCCCTTTGCACATGTTCCATGACAGACGGTACTGGAATGGTATTTGCTGCAAACCAGATTAAATCAGTTTTAGAAACTGAATTCCATCAATGAACAGATTGCACCATCTGCTTTTACTAATATACATTAGAGAATGTGTATTTTCCATAGCTGCATATTTACTCTGTAATCAGAAGGCTATGAGACAAATAGGTATAGCTTAGCTACAGAATGGCTGAAAAGCATCATCATTTGAGAATGTCAAGGGCGTAAACAAAAAAGCACTTAGGTTATTGAAGGCTGTGCAATGAAGTAATGAAACAAAATTAGGCAAAAGAAAATTTAAGCAGCACACTGGGACACTAACAATCACTGCAGTGATGAGAGAAATACAAATGCAAAAAGCATAGATGTAATAAAATTTCTTACTAATAACATGTAGAAAAAAAAAGAAATAATCTTTCAACTGAAGCCTAAGGAGAGCTGTCTGGAAATCTGAATTTTTATTATATGCTCTTTTGTGCTTTCAAGAAAAAAAAAACAAATTTGAATCAGGAGGTAAGCCAACACTTGAAGTTTTCATGGAACAGAAATTCTGCAAAATTTTGTTTTGGAAATCCAAACATGATGTTCCCAAAGCAAAATATGCTTTCCCAGAATCCTCAGCAGCTGCTGACTGAAATTCATGCAATTCCTTTCATTTCTTAAGAGAAGGATGGGATCCAATACAAGGACACAAAGGCATTATATTGCTGCAATCCTATTGGTGGAAGTAAGTCTGAAATATAGAAGAAAACTGAAAGGAAGACTTTTTGAGTTAAGCATGGATTATTTCAAAACCAAGGCTTTTGACAATCTTGCAGGGGAAGAAGTATCTCATATGACCTATACAGACAAAGGAAAATAAGATGAACCTTGTCTTTGCCTGAAACTGGGAAGCGACCATGCCACAGAATTTCTGTCAGGACATGCAGAAGAGCACCATCACTTCACTCACCAAAGCAGGACTAGTCAGCTTCTTCATACCTCTATTTCCCCACTCTAAATCACAGTATAAAATCAGCCACCCAAACTGCAAAGCCTTTTATGACCCTTGGGCACAGGCATATTACAGAGAGTATTAACAAACCCCAGTGGGCCATGCCATGACCATGTGAATAAACACAGAGAATAAAGCACAAGCTAAACAGTTGAAGCTGTCAGAAAGAAGTCAAAACCAGTCAGAAGAAGCAAAAAGTGAAACATTTATTCCTGCTGATCAGTGAAACTGCAGAGAAATTAAATTACTTCTTCAAGATGGACATATGTGACAAAGCTGGATATTTGCATCCATGATAGAAAAGAACTACAAGAATAGAGTTTAAAAAAAATAGTGAGATAGTGTATAATTTAGAGTGAAGTAACATAGTCATGACTTGATGAGGACAGTCTCAAGCAGGGAACCCTATGCATCCATACAGACATTCAGATAGGCCTACCTCCTAAAGCTAGAGAAAATGAAGAATGAAAATATAGACAGAAACACATGACAGATAATTGGAAGGGGTTTGGAAGAGTTTTTTGAATAATCAAGAAGTCACTTAAATAAATAAAAAAATATTTCTTTGAATAAAGACACAACAGGGAGGAAAAAAATAATCAAATAAAAAGGAGAGGCCTACGAAGAGCTTCCCTAAGATATTAATTTTCTGTACTTCAGTTAGGAGAGGGACATCAGATAGAATTTTGTCTACTTGGAGTTCTTAGATAAACACATTCATTTGTAGGTGGACATAGTGAAACTATTATTGCACTCCAATCTCCACTCAGAAGTCAAAATAGGGCATGAGGAATTAGAAATTGTAGATGGATTCAAGTATTTCTTTCTTGTAATCTTGAGGGGTGTTTTGTGATTTTTTGTTGATTTTTTTTAATGTCTAGAGACTCATCTTCCTTGAAGATGGGCTTTAGCTACTTGGTTTGAGTCTCTTACTTTGACGTAGTTGTTTCTAAAAAGCTCCTATGTGCTGCAGCAAGAAGCCATATCTGAACAAGAATCATTTTGTCATCTTGCTTTTAAATCCTCTAAGACTGATTTTTCTTTCCCTTCTTTATTAATAGTGCAATAACTCAAAGTACTTCTGCATTATACCAAAACTTCTACAACTTTTTTCTTTAACTTCAGAAAAATTCTGAACAAAACCAAAGCAAAACATTATGTTTTAAAAAGTAAAGAAGATGCCTGTACTCTGAATGAAGCTACTGATTTATCTTAATAGAAGGCAAAAAGGCAGGGTGCACTAATTGCCTGGTCCCTGAGAGCTCAGAGCAGATGACTCTTGTTAGCTTCAATTCTTTTCACAGGGGACTTTCAATTCACACACAAAACTGAAGTGAAAGCCAGGTTCAATTTATTTTATTCTGACATTAACTCAGTTCAGGGCACTTGCTTGTGTTCATAGTGATTAATAAAGAGAAGAGGTGTAACTGTCAAGCCAGTATGAGAAGCCAGGTTATCTGAAGAGCACCTGGGAGACAGAACAATATTTAATCATTCTGAAGGCAGCACTGCAGAATAGGTGGCCTCCACATTGCATTTTAATTCAGGGAAAAACCCCTCACTATTATGGCAGTATCATCTTTGCTTACACAGTAGAAGTAGACCCATGAGAAAAGGAAAAAATAATTGAAAAAGCAAACCAAGTACTGTATGATCACAAAATACAGCTAACACATGGGATTCTGCACCACCATTAATGGGGTGATTTAGTAAGTGCCACACCTGATGGAAATCTTCCTTCGTTTGATAGAATTTAGGGATCAGGCCCTAAAAGCCCCTAGTAACTATTTGGTTGGTGTAGCAAGACATGGATTCACAACGTTGTTTGTTTTCTTCCTTTTAAATTTTGCTAAATAAATGCCTTGTGCATCAGTCTCTTCTTATACAGACACAGAAATACATCAAAAGGCCCCTGTAAACATCAAAGCTGACCACGTAACACAATGCTTCCATTGCTTCCAAAAAGGATACTGGTCCTTCTGAACTTACTAAGAGCTTGTGCACTTGCTTTTTAGCAAGTTTGAGATATATGTACCAACTATTACTTCTAATTTACACTCATCAGATTTCCTGAATCCCAGACTTGAGATCTGTGTTTATTCTTTTATTAAAATCATGGCACATGTGACATGTGGGCAAATGTGCTAATAACTTTTCTTCATCTTCTCTGCACGATACATAGGATACTTGTGCTTCACTCATTAGCCTTTGAAATGGATCTGCCCATAATCTTCAAATTACTTGGTGCATAATTAGGCAATTCCTGATTTTCATTACTCATGTTTATCACTGCAGTATTTACACAGCACCAATCATACAGCTGCCCATGTACAGATTGGAACACACCACTAATTACATACGTTTCATTTGGTTCCATTCCTCTACAAGTGAGGTTATGGTTTTCAAGGGCCATGTTCCAGGCTCATACCCAGATGTTCAGGGACCAGAAAGTCCCTGAGGCATATAAACTCATTTGAATTTACTGACCCTTTCAGAGAAATAAAACCACAAATAAAGTGTGTCTGCCACTTTATTTCCTAATTTGTGTATCTACAGCTAAAATACGACAGCTTGGATTCACTAAAGCTGGTAATGCTTTACCTGTGATTCCTTACACGCAATTTTAAAGTATTTTTTAAAAATTATATTAAAAGCAATTACTGTTTGAAATCTTAACAATAGACCAGTTTATCATTTGTATGCTCTTTTCTCATAGATTTAGATGAATGACTGTGTCTGTTTAAACCAAGCAGCTGCTTTTCAAGAAGCTTTCACAAGTCTTACTTTCCATCATACAGCTGAAGTCTCATTATATACACAGAAGACAAAAGTACAATACTATTTATTGTCCTCTGTTTAGGCAGTTTCTAGGCTTCCACAAATGCTGTGCTTAGGTAATTGAAACATGTGAAATATTTCTTTCAGCTGCACTATACACACTATAAACATGAAGTAGAGTGTAATAGAAAACAACTTCTTCGATTTTTAAGACCCTGTAAGGCAATTAAACCAAATAACTGCCATATTCCAATCTATGTTCTGCCAAATTTTGTAACATAAGTACAGACTATGCAGCAGCTAATATACTCCATTGGATACACAAAGCAATAGCTCATTTTCCATAAGCATTGGCTCTTAGGCATCTCAGGAACAAAAATCTATATGTTTACTGTGGCTAACATGTATCATTTACTCACCTAGCATTTCACTTACATACAGCTTCATGAAATAAGAAAAAAAATCTAAATGCTATCTATTAAACCACCTCCACAGAGTACAAACTAATATCCAAGTGACATTCAAAGTTACTTTTTTTTTTTTAAAGCAGCAAAAGGATGTATTAATTGGTAATTCTTTCTGCACCAGACCACGCAAATCTAAGAGTTCAGGATAGAGAGGAGGGAAAATATACTGTGTAAGACTGCAATGAAATATCTTAAATCTGGTAGATCTATTTGCTAGCTTTGTCCTTGCTAAGATACCACAAATTGTGGGAAGCACTTTTCATCCCTAGAGTGGATACTACATTGGATACTTGTCTTCTAATATGAAAATGGGCTAAAAAGAGTTAAAATAAGAAATAGCAATAAAAACAGCTTTAATGATCTACTCCAGTTGGGTGATATAGGCATCAATTTATAAAACCCACACCATTACTCCTACTCTAATATGTGGCAGCATAACTATGCTGTAGGTGTTTCTCTCCAAGTTGCCCTGAGTACCTCTCATGGTAGATATTGCAGTAATAAAGTGCTTTTCATGTTAGTTTAAATTTGTGGTATAAAGACAGGGAAATGAGGTTTAGGTCCACAGTTAGAAATTTAAAACAGATGCTTTAATTCTGCTACAATTTATCAGGAAATATTCGTATGATTCAGTTTCACAGCATGTGTGAATATAAATCCTCAGGAGATTTAATTAGGTGTATTTTATAATAAATTGCATTCCCATAGACATATGCTGCTCCTGCTTCCTGCTGATAATAACAAAGAACAATTGACACGTGAGAGCACATCTGAAGTGTGGTTTTCTGACGACATCAGGTACAGTAAGAGAATCAAACAACAGTGCTCAACATAAGTATCAGTGGTTTTCCCAGTTGCTTTACCATACTGACTTAAAAGGTAGTTTGTTTTATACAGTACAAATTAACCTCATGAATTCTATGTTTTGTCAATCTACAAAACATATCTTTTGCTTCCAATACCATAAACACAGCATATGAAAAAATTCTGTTTGCTGTACCCATAAATGTGCTTCATGAGAGCCTACAAAAACATTCTTGTTCTGAAAACTGTGTTGATCAATTAACCTCTTATTAACTGAGCCTTTTCTGTGATACAGTGATTTCTTAATGCTGTAAACATTTTCATCAGAGTTTCATACTTTCAGTATGTAGTACTTATTCCCTGAATTTTACTTCAGAGAAAGAGTACTTGCTTTTCACACACTTTGTTGAAAAGTTCTTTGTCAATATGAGCCACCAACTGCAGAATAGTTAAAATGATCTTGATTTTTCTAAGCAGTTCCCAAAGTCAATAGAGAAGCAAATGCCTGGGTTGAAATTAGAATTCAGAATAAAGAAATTATTTGAAATGTAATTTGAAAATGATATGCAGGTGGTTTGTGTTTTTTTAAATTTTAGTTTCAAATGTATTATATGAATACAGATCCAAAGCATAATTCTCTCTCAGATGTTATCATTTAACATCTTCAGGTATGCATCCACATATTGGTGTTGATTTCCACGTAGTCTGCTATTTTTATCACATATTTTTATACTCCCACCTACGCTCAAATACAGTGAAATTTCTCTTTCAAGATGACTTCACAATTCAGAATATATCCCAGAATGCAGGGATTTTCTTCTCTTTAAAAAAAAAAATAAATCTGGCCATGAATATTTTTGTGTTCCTGTTTCTCCTGTCTGTTTTCCAGTTAGAAAAAAAAAAAGGAGTGAACTATGATACAGAAAATATTCAACCTTGTAACAGGTTTTGAATATGGGGCTTTCTTTAACCTCAGAAACAGCTATAGTTAACACTGCTGGAGAGCTAGGATCTTTTCAGATATGACATAGGAGCTTTTAAAAATTAGCTTAGCAGACAGAATGTGTCTCTCATTACATCTAGGCTCAATTAAACACCTTTTTTTAAAAATCTGAACTATTTTGAAAGTGATTGTTTCATGTCCTTCTGGTTTTAGATCTGAAGTGGTTGCATTGTCAGAATCATGATGGTCTAAGGGTTAACAAGTGCCTGAGATAATAGGAAGAGAAAAACCTCATGTTAAGCTATTTTTTTACACTTAGATTCTTCACCTTAAAGGTGTTGTCACGTTCCTGACTGACTCTAACCTGAGTTAATACTGTTCAACCAGTTCTAAAGATGGACAGAAGCTGTGTGTCTCCACTGTCTGCAGACTGGAGTCATAAAGTCAGAACCTTGTTACAAACACAAATGAACCCTGTAAAATCCCTGATTTCCCCATGGCTATTGTTGGGAATGCAGCACAAAGCCTCAGAGCTGAAAACAACCAAGAGCAGAAGGAGCAGAGGAAAGCTCTTTGGTGAGCTGTTTCTTTGTCTAATTCATTATGATTTCTTCTTTATCTTCCTCCTTGGCAAGATCTCAGTCAGCACTCAAGAACACACACAATCTGAGGGAACAGCAGGGCAGTAATTCAAATTTATATTACAAATCACAGGGTACAGTTCCCCTTGATTCTGCTACTATCATTAAGGAAGGGGTTAGTCAGATATTCCTGAAAAAATATGCACCTGTTCAAAGACCTTATATAGAGACTTCATTGCCATTAATTTTGGTTAGGATTCAGTCTGTTCACACTTTTCTCAGTTGCTGTTTCAATGTGTCCAAGACCTGCAAGATGCTGCTGCACCTGTTAATTTCTGGCAGGTCTTTTTGGGCTTGCAGAATTAATTTTGTGAACTGTCAGGCATGATGGACATTAATAAAATGGGAGGTTTGCTATCTTTGGCATTTGGAGAATCAAATATAAATTATCAACAGAATACATTGTACGAGTTGAGCACAGATTTAAATTTCTTTATATTTTAAAACTACTGCTGAAGACAACTCCTGGATAAACTTGCAACTTCACCTGAATCAGAAAGGGCCACACTAAATTCTACCAGCAAATATTTGACAGTGCTTGACAACACCAGAAGCATCAAGCACACTTAACGTTTGAGTGAGAAAAGTACCCTGGATGAGGAAGGGAAGGAAAGGTAGGGGATGGAAGAAGACACACACAGTGACTAGCTGAAAAAAAAGTCAGTGTGTCTTCCAAAACACACCAAATCCAATCATTCTTCTGCTACAGGTTTCACTGTTGCTCTTCACCACCTTTTAAATCTAAGTTCTGGTCTGTGCACACAATGGTTTGTAAACTCTTCAGAGATGGCTCAACTAGAAATGGCTTTAGAAAGCTTATGTTACAACACTCTAGCAGAGACAATGGATCCCAAAACAAAGAAAATTAAATAATTTTGATAGAGCAGGTGACATATATCAATACCTACCAACACAATACACTTGGATACCAATAGGACATTAATTCAGGCATGCAGAGTATCTTTAAGTGCAGAACATTATCAGCCTTGAGGTGTGTTAGAAACTTGGGTGAATATGAGAGTATTTTTAAAATAATTTCCATTTAGTGGCTTTGCTATATTAATTACACTCTGTTGGAAACTTTAATTTCAAATACCAGCATATAATCTCTCCAAGTTTCACCACTTTATGCTCTACCTTGCTTTCAAACTTGTGGCTTGCAAGCCCCTGAAACAGGAGAAGCTGACAACTCTCAGGTGATGCACTATCCATTTCAATTTTGTGTTTGAACATTTCAGGCCTTTTGGGAAGCACTGGGGAAGCACAGAGCAGTCACCTGGAACATGGCACTCCAAGGCAAAACAGATCTTTACAACTCCTGTGTGAGAGGTTTTCTGGGCTGTGAGCCCACATTGCCAGCTCATGTCCAATTTTTCATCTACCAGTATTCTCAAGTCTTTCTCTACCAGACTGCTCTCAATCACCTGGTTTGCACTGATACTGGGAATTGCCCTGCCCCAGGTGCAGGACCTTGCATATTATCATATATTTATGTGTTCTATAGATGACATACCACAGAACAAACTTATACAAAATGATAAACTAAAGTATCACTGACTCTAAACCTCGCAGGTAGCTGCCGCAAACCTGCCTCAGTTCCAGCTCTTTGCCAGGGCCAGCAGAGGAGGAACTGAGCAGCAGAGTCCATAAGCACTCTTCATGCTTTCATGCTGGGGTCATCACAGCATTCAAGGTACAAGGTTAGCTCAGAAAAAACTTCTCATTTCAATCTCAGGTATGGATAAGGCACAACAGCCATACAACAGTTTCACTGTACTATTCAACAAACACACAGCCAAATTTGATTTGTAATATTCTTTCTACTAGCACAGAGGCATTTGTGTTGAGTCCTAATGGTGGTACTGGCTTAGTGTACAGTGCAAAATTTTCAGTGAAGTATCATAGATACCAAAAAGACAATGATTAAATCCCAGGCAAATCTATTGACTGCAAACAAAGGAGGCAACAGTCTAGCAAAAACATCGTAACAGATTCAGGAATTGCGCAATTATCATATGCAAGGTTCAGTTAAAAAATTTATTCCATTAAAATGCAAAAGGTGGCTTGCAAATTACAAACAATGTAGGCTTGAAAGGAAGGAATACTTTCATGATTTTCACATCACTAGAACTGACATTTAAGTCATACTCTATTGGGAAAATACCATTTCAAAGAGAAACCACCTCATTCTCTCGCAGTCATGTCAGTCTTGCAATGATAACAGAACTAAAATAGCAGCATGTATTTTTCTTAAGCCATAAGGAGACATATCTGTGTGTAAATGAAGGCATGGAGAGAACAAAGAATTTGCAAGCCATTGTTTTTGTACGAAATGGTTACATCTGTGCATGCACATAAATGTACATAAGAAATATTTCAGGCAGTGGTCCTTTATAGTAATTTCTGCTTCTTTCAAGCTGTGGGAAGTAACAGTCTGTAGAAGAGCTTTTGTGAAAAATATTACTGAAAGTTATCTGCACTTGATTTGAAATGTAAATAAGCCCCCTATGATTTTAAAATTCCTTTACTGTATTTGCAACTTAAGTATAATCCATTGGCCTTTGATACTGGCAATCCCATTTTTTCTATCCAGATAATTCAAGAGAAAAAAATGTGAGTTTAAGTAGACTAGATCAGTGAATTTCAAAGAATTTTATATTATATCTCTCGTTTAAAGCAAAAGAAAGTGATTTACTTTTCTTTTTCATTTTATGACATTAATTTGAATTCAACTCCTAAGCCTTTTTAAAAACATTCCAGACTCAAGCATTAGCAGGTGGCTGCACAATATCCTCTCTCTTGGAAAACATTTCAGGATTGTGCCTGAGTCCTAACTGATTGTGGCAGTGCTTCAGTATCTTGTATTAATATCTGAGGAATTTAGAGAATGAAAGAGTCTTCCATAAAATGCAATGCTGTGATTAATTTCTAAAGCTGGCATTTTTTTCCACCCACAGAGCCTTTGAGGAGCACAGGAGATACCTCCACCGCCTTCCCCCATGGGGTAGCTGGTCCTATGGCACTCTAGGACTTAAGCTCCCACTGGAATTTTGCCATGTCTTCAGGAATTAAATCACCCACTGATCACAGGGAAACCCAGTCTGATAAACATTGGAATCCTACAGACAGATATTCCTTCAAAAAAAAACCAGAAACAGACAATGAACAGTTTGTCAATTAAGAACTTCCTTGAATTGGTGACATCCCAAGTAACAGGTGCTATCTGGAGGGACACATGTGCACCCTGCCACCTTTCAGACCATTGTTTCAGTGCCTTCCTGTAGCTACATAAATTTCAGAAATGTTTTGGTAAGCCAGGAAATCAATATATCAGCAACAGAACTTGCCACCTGATGA
This sequence comes from Notiomystis cincta, assembly GCA_013398075.1. Taxonomy (NCBI): domain Eukaryota; kingdom Metazoa; phylum Chordata; class Aves; order Passeriformes; family Notiomystidae; genus Notiomystis; species Notiomystis cincta. The sequence continues at coordinate 386,937 of VZRX01012804.1, forward strand.
TTCTTATCTTTGCTGCACCAGGTAGCTTTTAGTACTCAATGATATAATAGAATTTTTTGAGCTCCTTGGCAGCAGGGAACTGTTCAATGCTACCAGTCTAGTGATCTGTTAGAAACTCCAAAGATCATCAGCAGTATGGGAACAAAGTGACTTAAAAATAGAAGATGTGGTATGGTGCTGACATTCTACATATTGTGAAAATCTGAGCTTGTCAGCCTGGTAGTTGCCAAAGCAGCTTTGCAGAACCCAGAACACTGGCAGTACTCAACATGACTACAGCATTTGGAATGGTGACCAGTAAGAGATCCATGAGCTTTAGTGAGCTCTGCAACAGAGAAAATGCTGACAACTGATGAAATACTACCTTTTTTATTTACATCAGTAACACCAGATCAGTCACGGTAGTTAAAACTGAACTCTCAGATTTTCACCCATTATAGTGTGACTTTCATATTAGACAGAAAAGAGGATAAAAAGGAACATGCTACCCTGGGAAGAGGACAGATGTTCCTCTGTACTGAGCAAGCCCCTCACTGAAATCTGGAAAGCACCTTAGCAGCAGAGACATCTTTGTAATTATTGCTGCCCTGGCAAACAGTAAGGTTAAAAGACCTGCAGCATTGTATGACACCAAGGACTCTGGTTTCAAGAGAAGGAACCTGAGCCATTGACATTAAGGTTTACTAGAATTATAAATATCCAGAACTTTTGGTGCTGAGCACTGGTACTGAGTGAGGTTTTTTCCCAGCCTGAAGAAGCTGGCTATGACTGAAGCCTGAACATACTCCAGGGTGACTATTTTTAGCCTCACTGCTTTCAGCAGATAGAAAGGAAATGGATGCTATTTTGCTAATTACCATAAAGGCAAACTAGATATGTTCTTAAATGCAATGCCTCTGTTTCATGAACTTTGTGTCAAAAAAAAACCAGGACAATGAGAACTCTTCAATTACAACTATTGATTTTCTTCCCCAAAATATAAGGAAAAATTCATGCATTACTTGCCATAAACTCTTCTTAAATATTCATCCCAAAGCATCTCCCTTCTGTCTGAAAATGACCTTCATGCTAGGCTTCTATCAACAACACACCTTTCTAAAAAGGCACAGAACACATTCACTATGCTTTCTATTCAGAAGCTATTTCAGTTCCAGAGAAATGCAGAGGAATCTGGACACACAGTCTTGGGCAATCAGCTCTTAGGTGGCCCTGACTGAACAGGAGTGTTTGGACCAGATGACTTCCAGAGGTCCCTTGCTACCTCAACCATTCTGTGATTCTGTGACTCTCACCTGGAAATGATGATATTTAAAAAACAGAAAGAAGAAAAATTTCATGTCATGCTGTAATGAAGCCATTTTAAGGTAAACAAAAGGAGAATCGTGAGTCAGCCAGCAAAGCCTACTGTTTTTAACCTCTGTCTTCAGGCATTTACAAAAATAAGGAAAGTGAGATCCAGTGATCAGACCAATGGTCTCTCCTAAACCTTAATAAAGTATCAGTTTCCATAACTAATATAATTCATATGCTAGAAAGTGTATTAAAAAAAGAAGAAGAAAGAAATGTCTTATGCCTTTATTTGCCCCCCTCACCCCTTCTCACCTTACACAAATCCCTCAGATTAGCCCATATACACTTGGCTACTAGAAGCTGAAGACAACAGTAGGGTAAAAAAGAACATATTAACCTTCTGCATCCAGCTGCAGATTTAAGAGAAACATGATAAGATACCTGCTGC
>VZRX01012804.1:388833-423679 GCA_013398075.1 Notiomystis cincta
CAACTATTGATTTTCTTCCCCAAAATATAAGGAAAAATTCATGCATTACTTGCCATAAACTCTTCTTAAATATTCATCCCAAAGCATCTCCCTTCTGTCTGAAAATGACCTTCATGCTAGGCTTCTATCAACAACACACCTTTCTAAAAAGGCACAGAACACATTCACTATGCTTTCTATTCAGAAGCTATTTCAGTTCCAGAGAAATGCAGAGGAATCTGGACACACAGTCTTGGGCAATCAGCTCTTAGGTGGCCCTGACTGAACAGGAGTGTTTGGACCAGATGACTTCCAGAGGTCCCTTGCTACCTCAACCATTCTGTGATTCTGTGACTCTCACCTGGAAATGATGATATTTAAAAAACAGAAAGAAGAAAAATTTCATGTCATGCTGTAATGAAGCCATTTTAAGGTAAACAAAAGGAGAATCGTGAGTCAGCCAGCAAAGCCTACTGTTTTTAACCTCTGTCTTCAGGCATTTACAAAAATAAGGAAAGTGAGATCCAGTGATCAGACCAATGGTCTCTCCTAAACCTTAATAAAGTATCAGTTTCCATAACTAATATAATTCATATGCTAGAAAGTGTATTAAAAAAAGAAGAAGAAAGAAATGTCTTATGCCTTTATTTGCCCCCCTCACCCCTTCTCACCTTACACAAATCCCTCAGATTAGCCCATATACACTTGGCTACTAGAAGCTGAAGACAACAGTAGGGTAAAAAAGAACATATTAACCTTCTGCATCCAGCTGCAGATTTAAGAGAAACATGATAAGATACCTGCTGCATTACCAACAGTAGGCTATATGCCTTATTTATTAGCATCATTATAATGGCTGGAAGCAGCGACCAAAATTACAACCTTTTTCATATCACTGAACAAAAAAGCATGGTAATATAAAAGACCTATTAAAATCCATTCTCAGAACACCACTTGTAAGAACAACAAAAAACGACAGACAAAATGAAAAGGACAAGAGACAGAGAAAAGAGCCTAAGATCACAAAAAATATATATAGCAAACAAACAAAAGTAATACTCCTGACCTCTGCAAAGGGGAATAACCACTTCTGTGTGCTGCTGAGCTCATCTCACTTAAACCTTGTTTTTCTTACTTGTTTCTCCACACTACTCTGTTAAAAAATGTGAAAAATGGATCAAAAATGGACAAAGATACTGAAGTACTAGTGTGCCTGTTACTTTGCAGTCCAATTGGTCACAATTAGAGTGTTACCTGCTTGATTTGTAAAAATTGGTGGGTGTCCAGGAACACATGAATATAAAATATGTATCTTAACAGTGCAGCTTAACCTATATGAACATGATGTTTTCTACAAACTGCACATAACTCTTCAGGAAAAACTGTGATTGGAAATACTTTACCATATGAAAAAAAACACATTTTTTTTTGTATTTGATGAGTAACTCAAAACATCCCAGGAATGTGTTTTTGTACTGTGGTGAATCTTACTTCAAGCCAGAGAAACTGATCTTCCATAGATGAAAAATCAAGGTCGCATTGACTGACAGGCAGATGCAATCTCAGCTCTGCATAAAAATGGCTTCCCACCTCAACCAAACTGAGCAGCATTTGTGCAGCATGTCAGCCTTTGTGGAAAATGCACAAATGTATGCATACATATGTATTTTGGAAAGGAATTCATAGCTAAGCATATCTACAAGAATATATAGGAAGTGGCACGGTGGTTAAATGACTCGTTTTTTTCTGTTAGTAGGGAGTATTTGTAGGGGAAATAAAATAAAAAACAACCCCAAAACAATCCAAATCAAACAACACCCCCCCAAACCTCTGTCATAATGCTCATTTTCAGCAATATACTGAAGTGTCAGTCAGTCAATACTCTCTCAGTACTTCAGAAAAGGTGAGCAACTCATCTGCACTAATTTAATTTCACTTGCTCGACCTAGAACACCAAGCTTCAGGACTTCTAGAGGCCACTGTAATGTGGTTGTAAAGAAAAATGACTTTTCAAATGTGGAAGTTCATTAATTATTCCAGAATGTTTTACAATCCATTACTCCTAAAAGCCTATTATGCACGTTTCTTCCAGCACCTTTTTCGAAGGACTTCCATTATACTCTCTCTAGAAAACTCTTATAAGAAAAAGCAAGAAGATATACAAAATTCTTGTAGCCTTGTTACAAGTTGTCATACTGGCAATCACTATTTTCACTAATGACACTTTAAGACATATTTTTTAAATTACTTGAGAGAGCTACAGAGATTACCAGCCCTGTTGCAGTGTTAAATGTTGGCTCTTCTAGGCTTTTGGTAATTCTAGGACTCCTTTTTTATATCGCTTGGTGCATGGTTTGTGAGACTTCAGTAATTAAGATTAGGTATAGTCAAACCAGAGTATTCCAAAATCCACTGTGAAAGGTGACCAGCATTTCAGCATCACATCTGAGAATGAAACAAGGGCACTGAATTTATCTTTTTTTCCCTGCCATTCTCCACTGTTGTAGAAGTGCTAACAAATGCTTCACACAATTCATCAACTGCACAAACTGCACTTCACATGTGCCTTCAAAACCTCCTCTGAGAACAGTGAGCCTGGTGCCCAGCCACCTGGTGCAGAGAATCTGAGCAGTCCTGGACATCTTTCTGTAGCTACTCAACTTGACAACATCAGTCTGAATTGGAGCTTTGCAGAAGTCGCTCTCAGAGATTTTTTTCTTCTTAACTTTACCTTAAAATGAAATGTATAAGATAGTGATGTGTTCCAAACACTTTAGATTTTTTTTTCTGTGAGAGAATGGAGAAGCAAAAATGGGAAAGGAGGACTGAGAAAGAACTGGGGAAGAAGAGGGCTTGCTATGATCAGAGGGATGAAGAGAATGGACATGAAGACCTCTGCAAGCAAACATGGAAACAGGTAATGTGGCAGAAAGAATCTGAGATGGCTATGACTGGCATGATAATATTTAAAAAACAGAAAGAAGGCAAATTTCATGCCATGCTGTAATGAAGCCATTTAAGGTAAAACAAAAGGAGAATCCTAAGTCAGCCAGCAAAGCCTACTGTTTTTATCCTGTCTTCAGGCATTTACAAAAAGAATGAAACAGATCCAGTGATCAGATCACTGGTCTCTCACAAAATTTAAGAAAGTATCAGTTTCCATAACCAATACAATTAATATGCTAGAAATTGTATTAGAAAAAAGAAGAAAGGAATGTTTTATGCCTCCTTTTCTTCCCCCTACACAACACCAGTCCTTCATTTTCCCTCTTTTGTGAATAGCAAACAACCCTTAGGAGTACCAAAATCTTATTCTCATCTCCTCTTAAATCATCTGGAGCCTGAAAGGATCCTGAACGTCTGGGGAACTCCTCCCTTCCTGTGCCCCTTGTTTCCCAGTGCAGACAAGCTGCTTGGAAGACCTCTTTCTTTGGGGGAGTCAGTAATCCAAGGTGACTAAACACTGAGATCATGAAATTAAAACATCTTAAGCCTCAGAAAGACACAATTAAGGCACTGATAATGCATCTTCATGGTGGAAAGTTGACTACAGTAAGAAAATAGTCTGGTTCATTGGGACTGGCTAGGGAGGATGGAGCCTGCCTAAGGCAGCCTGAGAGAAGGGAAAGGCAACCTACCTGGATGACATGGATGGTGGGGGCACAAGCCTGGTGCAAGCTGCACAATGAGCCACATGTGTGACCCCACCTGTGACACACACACTGCCACCACAGTTCACATGTGCCCCCACTGACAGGCTCGATGGGGCAAGAAGGGAACTATCATAGAGCAATGTAGGCACAGCATTTTCTGTGACCACTGCACAGAAAAGCTGTCTGCACTTAGGAATGGTCTGCCAACTTTTTTCCCCACACAGTCCAAATATTTTTAAATGGGATCATGAGATCCACTCCCACAAGACAGAAATCATGACAGGTGCTTGGAAACCACATATTATTTTCCAGCTAGCCTCAATAACTGCAAATGTACAACCAATCATTAAGGTGCTATGAAGAAGAAATACATTGCTAATAAAAATTTTGCAGGAAGTTCAATAGCACAAAGCTGTACTAGTGCAGGATAGGGGGAATTTCATGGTATTCGTCCCCCTTCTAGAATGTGAAGTTCAGCAAAACTGAAAAAAATTAAATAAATCTGCCAACAACAAAACTTGCAAAACAGAAAATACATGGAGGACATATAACCTCTGTTTTACCTTTTGGAGTAATTATACCTAGACACACATTTGTACCTTGTATTCAACATGTTGAGAACATCAGCCATCTCCATCCTTTCTGTAATCAACTCAAAAGCTGCTCCTTGGGGAAAAAGCCCTCCCAACTACTACATTGGTTAACACTTTCACTCACACTTGTCACCAATTTCTGTACTTTCATCATCCATCCTTAAACCCACACGCCACACTTATCTCCCACTTAACTGCTGGCAAGCACATCATAAGACCATGGCTTTGTCCTCACACTGAAACTCTACAGAGCAGCAGGGAAATCAGCACCACACCATGCATCCATCAGCCCATCTCCTTGACCCAGATGCAGATGGTAAAATAGGCAGGATCCATAGCTGCATTTGATACCAGGAAGTATATAATCCTTTTTGGTTACTGCCAGCTCTCAGGAAAAAGTGATTGCAGCTTTTGAGAGTGTGCAGCTTCATTTTCTAGATCTTAAACGTTTGAAGCAACCGCATTTATCTTTTAATTTTATTTCCTTCCCAACTCAACTTAATATTGTAGCACTTAAAGTCTACACAATAGACTTGCTGTTTTATCAATATTATAAATTCCACCTTTGAAGAGTCTCTCTTATATAAAGCACAACAGTAAATACAAAAATGAACAAAATGGTTTAATATAACACAGCTCTATAATGTATGTGTTTTATCTTTAATGCTGTCACCTTTTTTTATGCACAGACTGCACCATGTTGAGGGTGGGAGAGCATAAAGGGAGTGAAGAGAAAGTTAGATCCTACTACTCAAATACCAGATACAGTATTTGGATATAAACCAATTTCTTCTGAGGCTGTGACTGCTAGATGTGCTAAATCTCATGCTGATTCCCAACAGATCAGACTATTTTTTTTTAACTTCTTGGTAGAAGCCAAAAAATCTTTAAAAACATGTAAAGTTAGAAAATAGGAATACACAGCCTGACAGTTTTTCTAGAGGAAGGAAAAACCAACGGTACCATTGTTTTCACCTGTCAATGCTTTCAGAGACAAAATCTCCTTTTGTGTTTGTATTTCTCTTGCTCCTATAGCAGTAGAAAATGACAAAATTGAAGACCAGTAGGGGCTGCATCCATGCATGTGTGACAGAAAGTAGAATGCTGAAAAATTCAAAGCTTGGGTAGTACTTAATTAAAGCTATCAGTTCTGTTTTGGTCTCCTGCTGTGGCCTTACCACAAGAAGCTTATCTGATCGACTATGTGCAAAAATCACTTGGATCAGGAAACCTGTGATTAGAACAATTATGAAGCAAATACATCTTACATTCTATATTCATGTATATTTAAAATTGCCAGACTGAAATGAGTCCTATTCTATAACATTACATTTGCCTCATATTCCATTTCCTACTGACGACAAAAACCATGCCAGCAATCACAGAAGTCCATCTGAAATGAAGTAGTTCACCATACAGGAACAAACTTATGGTACTAATTTGCCAACAGCTAGACCATAAAATGTCAAAACTGAATGAACTCAGTAAGGAAATAGTGGAGCAATTTAGATGACAGAGAAGGTTAATAAAATATAAGATACTGAAAATGTATATGATACATAGAAATCAGATCAGGCATTGGAGAAAAACGTCACTTTGCGTTTTCTGTGTTTCTTTTGACAATTCTAAAACTAGTCACGGATGATTCTCTTCCTGAAATTTTCTGCTTTGAATTTCTCGATTTACAACAAACTCACAGCATAAAAGGGTGATTTAATGAAAACCCACACACTTAAAATATATAAAAATGCACTTAATATAAGGCACAATTCAATCCCAAATCTGATTACTAGAGAACATCATCAAGTAAATTACACATAAGATATATGAATCACATGGTAAATTCTAGATGATTCAAATTTTCAGAAGCTAAATGATCCATCCCATAAAATGTGTGTGTTGTGGTTTCCACATCACTTCTGGCATTTTCAGTCACTACCTTTTCTAAGAAGTATGCCAGTTTAGGTCCAGTGCTTCTCCAGAAACTCCTCCCTGTTTTGGACATCTTAAATGTCTTTTCAGAGATCCTTTTTCTCTAGCATGGCACAGTGTTAAGTGGAATTAAACTTGGGAGATCCACAGAAAACCATACTCAAGAAGTGCATCCCGAGCAGACCAATGTAATCCCTTAAGTCCTCAGGAAATTCAGCTTCAATCACATTTGAATACAGTCATATGCTCAGATATGAAAAGGTACATGTGCTTCAGTGAGAGATTTGCATATGATGGGATGTAGAAGTCTGCATCATCCCACCAGACAAAATCAGAGGGAGATACAACTCCCACAGCAGCCTTCATTCCCTCCCTACAGTAAATCCACCCCAAAAGCAAGATCAGTTCTGATTCTGTGTAAATCTGGTGTCAGACCATGATAATACTCAAATCACCCTCCCCTAGTAAGGCAAAAATAAAAGCACCAAAGTCAGATATCACATATCATTTGTCATGAAGCACTCCTACCTTTTCAGCTTCATATAATTTTCACTAGCTGCAGGTCTGCATTCAGCACGTTGCACCACTATTCCTTCCAAGGCAAGTTTATCTGGAATGAAAAGAAAATTAAGTAAAACTGGACATTAATATAAGATCCACCAAGATGGTCAATATTTGAATTATTTTTCACTAATTAAGAATTTACTAAATAGAACATAATTTTAAGTTCTCAAATCAAGTTCTAAAGTCTCTGCTGCTTAGACATCAAAGAAACAAACAGGAAAAATATGTTTACATAGCTGGTAAACCCTAGATTTCCTTGTTTTGCCTTCAGATGTTTTACATATTAAGAATGAGTCAGAGAGATCAAATTTAAATAACAGATTGCAACTCCTTTCTCTAGATGTTGCATTTAGATTATCTAGAAACTATTTTCTCTAAATGGGAAATTAATACAATTAGTGACTACAAAAAAAAAATCTACAAAGAGAACCCGATAATCAGAGTATCCAAAATTAGTGGAAGATAAAACAAAAGCTCATTTTATTCTTGTTCTCAGGAAAAGAGTACTTCATTTTCCTCTGGTTACAATTTTTTTTAAAAAGTTCACTAAAGGAACACAATACAAGAACGTAATAATACAAAATATGGTAACAGTCAGGGTAAAGAAGTAAAAGCTCTCAGTTGGTAATCTAGGACACCACATACATGTATTTAGGCAATACTCCTCTCTGTACATTCACCTCTTTGATGACAGTCACTTTGTTACCCTACATGACCACCTTTTGCCTAAAGCAACAATGACTAACACAGCAGTACCAGCCTACACCATAAAGGTAGGCAAACCCAAAAATTAAAAGCAACTTGATGTAGAAATGAAGAGAGAAGTGATGGTGGGCAAACACCTGTGTTTCTACTATGATGTTCTAGTGCATAGTGTGTGGATGTGGGAGGAGTGCATGTCAATTTATCCACATCAATATGTGTTAAACAACCACCTCTGAAACAGCCTTGCATTACAAGAAAGGATGAGTTTTAAAGGCTTGATGAGCTCTCACTATTAAAATGTCCTTTCAAGGGCACTACATTGTCATTGTCACCTTCTGCTGGCAATGTCACAGATGATGACAGAAATGCTTAGAAATACTGATGCCCAAGTATTCCAAGGCACTCTGAGACATTTCTGGGTTTCCTATCACCTTATAGACTGAAATATTACTACATCTGTGCATCTAAGTCTGCTCTCCCTGAATAATGCCAGGAAAAATTACTTTTGACATCATGTATTTTAAAATTATTTAATCTAATATTTCTTGAATTAATTCGAACTCAATCCTTGAAAGCAGTAAGAATGCCATATTTTTTCACATAGGTTTGAATGAAACAGAGAAAATTTGTAGTAAAACACTTGTGATTTTGTGGATTCCCAGGTTAATGGTCAAAAGAGACAACTTGGCAAATTTGCTTGACTTCCTATGTATCACAGACAGAAAAATTTTATTGTCTTTCTTCTTTACAGAACCTAGTAACTTATTAGTGGCTGAAGTGGTGCTAATATTGCTGCTTAATTTATAGTAAGAATTTGGCTTCAGCTTCGAGCAGTCGGTTCTTTTGATGACTTTCTATACTATGGTAAAGAGCCTTTCAGTACCTGGTGTTGTCTCTCTTTGAAAGTACTTATACATTGTAATCAAGTTGCTTCTCAATCATCTTTTCAATAAATGAACCAATTTAAGCTCATGCATTATCACAATACATTTTTGCCATACTCAAATCAGTCTGGGGTTTCTTATTTGCATCGTGTTTAATCTCGAAATGATGTTTTAAGATTACAGAGACCAGAAACCAGACATAATACTATTGTACTGATTTTATGAAAACCATACATGGAGGCAAAATAACAGATACAGGAGCTGGAATTTCTCTCACCTCACTTAAGCCATTTCAAGGTTATTCATCAGAACCTATGAATTCAGCTGAGACAGGGAGGAAGGGAGATTGTCAGGAAAAAATGGTCCCATCTCTTTTAGAATTCAATGATTTTCTGGTGTTTTTTTTGTTGTGGGGTTTATTTTGGAGAAGTGGGTGCACAGTGTCTGTGTCCCATGATTGCTTCATGTTTAGATGGCTAAAACTGGGTTGAGATCAATTTGTCTCTAAAAACCAGGTTCTGGAGGTTTGTGGAGTTGAGTGGCTATTATATTACTAACACAACTATTTTGAGTTTTTTCTAGGCCTCACATTTTATCTATGTGCTCTGGATTGCCTAGGTGTATAATTGCTTTTGGCTTGGTGAAAATGCATTGTCTTTAAAACAGATTCTGGGAATTAAGCAATCCCAGTCACACTGTGACAGTCCTGTCATAGCTATTCACTGTCTGACCAGTATTTGTGTCAATCACGACACATTTTATAAGCAGTGATTCTCACTTACCACTGTCCTTGCTAATCCTGGAGAAAGCCCTTCAAACTTCAACTCAAGTGGCTTCCTACTCATAATTCCTTTCTGATAACTGTCAGCTAGTTTTTAATCTTGTTCTGTGCTTCTTTTTTTTTTTTTAGATATAAATCAGAATGTCACAAGAATCTAGACTATGTACAGTATGAATTGCTAAGCAGGCTGCAAGTATGCTGTTACTTTAATCTCGCAGTCTTCAAAATAAACAAAATTAGGTTTTACATTACATAAAGCCATGTTTACTAGCATTCATTACATTTCCAATGTTATCTACCTCTTAAACTCCACAAAAATTTTTCTGCTCATTCCTATGGTACAGGTGTCAAGGTTAGCTAACCTATATTCATCTGAACCATCTAGCCCAACTGCCTGAACACTGACATGTCACTATCAAACTCCCTGTACCTTGCACAATTTTCAAATTATTTTTAAGTTTTAAGGATCACGATCAGAGAGTTCCCACCCACCATTTAGAAAATGAACATGCCAATTAAACATGTTTATCCTTAATATTACCACACAATACTTTGGTTTGGAAAGGACCTTAAAAATCACTCAGTTCCAACCTCCCTGTCATCGTCAGGAACACCTTCCACTAGACCAGGTTGCTCAAAGCTCCATCCAACCTGGCCTTTAATACTGCCAGGATTAGGGACTCCACAATTTCTCTGGTGTCTCATCTCTGATGTCTTGGCTAATACCCTCTTTTAATTACCACTGCTCCAGATTTGACTTCTGCGGTCAAATCCAGACAAAATGTTCCAATCGCTTCACAGTACAAGGCTGTGCAAGTCTCCCAAACACTGCCTTGCAGCTAAGCTTGTCTGCTGTCTAAAAACATCCACTGGCCAAAGACCAAGGTTGATGTCCCTTGGACTTTCCCTGGATCCTCTTAGGGATTTCAACACAATCTGAGAGTCTAGCAGAATACACAAAGATACATGCAAACCTCCAGATGCAAGACTGTAGTGAGGGAATGCAGTTTTTATTCCCTTTGCAGCCTAACTAGACCTCATTCACCAAACTCAAATTCAGAGACTTGGGTCTGTCTTTGACTGTTGCAGGACCAGAGATGCAATGAAAAGATATTCAAAATGCTATATATCTGCTGTGATATTTCCATAGTCACATCAGCCTAGAAGGTAATGGATGAATAAGGCATGAAAGTGGTAGTTCCCTGTTAAAAACACCTAGACAAAGTAGATAGTACAAAATAAATAAATAGGTCTGAAAGACTAGCTAAGATCAGTGATGAGAAGGGAAAATAAGACATTTTCCCAAGAGTCTCATACTCTCAGTGCCCAACATGTGTTGGCAGGTACAAAGTACCCTGTGTGTACAGCTCCAGACAGGCTCCTCCAGAGAATCCATAAGTTCACCATTAGCTGCCAAATGCATGCTCACCCTCATCTCCCTGCCTGAATGCCCTGATGCCAATTCATAAAGTAATTTCAACTGTTGTCTCAGTGACATGATAGATATGCTGGGAAGACAGAGATTCCAGCTTGGAATCCTGCTGACAATCATTATCAAAGAACAGAATATGGTAGAACCATTTAAGCTAATGTTAATAAACAGGCGGGAGAGAAATTTCCTGGAATTGTGCGGTAGATGGTCTGATAGGCGTTGGATTGTTGTGGTTTTTAGAGAGAGAGATGGACTGCCTTGGAGATTTTAATGTATTAATTTCTAGTCTGACTGCACTTAGCTTTGATTTCCAGCCACTGTCTTGTTGGAATATTGACTGCTAAGCTGAAGAGCCTGCTAGGAAAGCATTTCTGTCTATCCAAGCACTTGTGTAGCCTCCACCTTTATCAAGCCCACAAAAATAAATGATGTTTTCTTGAACCTTACATTATGCTAATTTCCCAGCTTCTTAATCGTTCTTATTGGCCTGAGAAAGTCCAGTTCATCTATGTGTCTCACAGCCAGACTTGACAGCACCTGGGACAGGTTCTGGTGCTTATCAACTTCTCTGCCTTGTGAGCAGTGCCAAGGAAAAAAGGACATGAAGGCCACGCTCAGGATGCATGGTCCCTAGGCAACAGGAAAAAGGAGATTAAAGTGCAGTAAGGACAGGCTGTAAGCCTCCAGTTCCTCAGCTGTTGGAAGATGGGCTGCTGCTTCCCAGGTGTCATGGTTTAACCCCATCCAGCAACCAAGCCCCACGCAGCCACTCACTCAAATGACCTACCAGCAGGATCAGGGAGAGAATCAGCAGGGTAAAAGCTGGAAAACTCATGGGCTAGGAATAAAGACAGGGCCCTATGACATACAACAGTTACTAGGGAAGACAAATGCCATCACTCCAAATGTCCCCCCTCTTCCTCCTACTTCCCCCACTTAATATACTGTGCATGAAGTCACATGGTCTGGAGTATCCCTTTGGTCAGTCTGGGTCACCTGTCCTGGCTGTGTCTCCTCCCAACCTCCCATGCACCCTGAGCCTCCTCACCAGTGTGGCAGTACAGAAAGCAGAAAAGGCCTTGGCTCTGTGTGAGCCCTGCTCAGCAGTAACAAAAGCATCTCGGTATTATCAACCCTGTATTCAGAACAAATTCAAAACACAGCCCCATACCAGCCACTGTGAAGAAAATTATCTCTACCCCAGCATCCAAGTCAGAAGCCCTGGTAAGCTCACACTGCTCACTTAAAGCACTGTGCAGCTTCCCAAGCTTTTGCATGTGTTGGCTGGACAAGGAACAGCCCTTTCCTTCACTAGACTTCAGCTCTGCTCTTACAGACCCAAAGGTATTTTGTGGCACCTCGCTTGCCTCAAAGCTGGTGTCCTCCTCTGACTATCCTTCCCTGGGAGCTATGCAACTAAGGAACAGGATCTCCAGGTCTTCACTTAGCATTCCCTTATTTAGGCATTCAGTGATACAGTCTATGTTTGTTTTACTGGCCACTGCACAGAACAATGACCTTATGCTCAGCTGTCAGTGATGTATTAAACATAGATCAGAGCCTCTGTCCTAACTCTCCAACAAACATTAAGTACTGCAAGTTCTGTCTACAGTGTATTCCTGAGCATATAAACTTTGTATTTGGTGATAATAAAATGTTATCCTAACCAACTATCCAAATGGTTCTGCATCAGCAATGTATCGCCTTACTGACTGTACTCCCAAGTGTATCATCTCCAAAACCATCAGCAACTACCTCCTTGATCATTTACTAGAAAAAAACTGGACCAAGAACCAGATCACAACAACAGCGTGACAATTTTCTGCTTAACATTTGCCAGTTTGAAGCCTGCAGATAAGCTCTGTATAACTAAATGACAGGGAAACTATTACGGTATATATTCTACTACAAAATGACAAATGAAACATACTGAAGGATTTAACAGAAAAAAGCATCACCTGCTTTGCTGAAATTCTAATTTTAAAAAATGGGCAAAAAAAATTGGCACCACCCATTTTCTCTCCGCCTACCTTGATTAGTATTGTATTACTCTCCCTTAATTTTTAACTGATTGATTTCCAAGTCAGATATTTTATTGGTTTTCATACAGTACCTTTTCATATTTAAATACCTGGCTCATTCAATTCACCTTTCAAATATTAGCACAGCATTTGCTTCTCCAGTCTTGTAGAGTTGCAGTGCTCTAAAATTATTAAAAATATCAACAGCAACTTTGATACTTTCTTAGACAGCCCTTTAGAAACTCTCGAATGCAAATTGTTCAGATTTGCTGATTTGAAAATCTTTGATTTTAATTACTATGCAGAGCTTGTCTTTAATAGCTGTTAATCAACATCTGGAGATATTACTGAAATGAGAATTACTATGCTACCAACAGTGTGAGACAAGAACTACTGAATGGTCTAATTGTCCAACAACCTGGCCAATCTTCTGTGTTATGACATTAAATAGCTAGCAAACTGCCTCAATAACCCTAACAGATTGCATTAGCATGGCTTCCTAATACACTTCTAAATTTCTCTCTTCTATAGCTTCCTCATATTCTTTTGTACTCTAATAAAAAATGTAGCTGGTTTCTGTAACCAAGGTTATTTTCACTGATAGCAGACTGTCAGTGAAGCTGATTTCTTTGGCTAGGCAAGTAAGCTGAACCACTGGTAAAGCACCAGCTTTTCCATGGTGTGTTCTGGTCCTGAATCCTCCACTCTATGGCATGCTCAAGCTTCCAGACCAGGAAGTTCAGGAAGAGGGTGGCAGCTGAGTGGGAGTGAGGTTATTCTTGAAAAGGAAACATGTAGGGCAGAATAAGGGGCAGATGCCTAGCCCCCCCCTCCTAGGTTTTGTTCTTCTGTGTAGCTGCTAGACACCAGCACTGCATTTTCACTGTCTCCAGGACAGCCTGAGCAAGAACCTGGAAATCTCTGTGGACTGCCCTTCTGGTACAACTCAAAGGGTGAGTGACTTGGAAAGGGAGTACTACTACTATAGCCCCTCTCCTAAGTGTGTGTGAGGGTGCTCAGTGTATCTTCTGACTTAATCTGAAACCAAAACAATATCCTTTCAGTTGCTGGGTTCCAGCACTATTCCCTACTTCAACAGCAATCCCAGCATACAGGTGACACTAATAATTTGTGAAGCAGCAGTCCCTTCAGGATTGCTACCTACCCACACTGGCAAGCAGGGTACTTCAGCCGGATAGGGCAGAAACAGTTCACCTACAACACAGGAAAGCAGCAAGTTACTCTGTCTCGATCCAAGTGGAGGAAAGATCTGGGATGCACATGGCACATCTCAGCTATCACACAGGGGTACACAACACAAAAGACTCTCAGAGCACAAAAATGGTCAAAGTCTCTAACTTGACTGAAAGAAATACTTCCATATCTTTGCCAAAATGAACTTTTAGATGATCTTCCAGTGCATGGACAAAAGGACAGAAAAAAGGAAATCCAGCATAGCTACACCTTCAAAAAATAGTGAGTTCTATGAAATCACCCCACTAATATTACATGCACTACATTACCATATGTATCACCAAGTGCCCAGGAAGAATGAGGGCTTTTTGGGCAAGTCTTGTAGTATGGCACAGAAAGTGGAAAACTTTCACCAAGAAATGCCAGCCTTTAATTCTATGTTACAGATGACTGTCAGCTTCAGTGAAATAAAGCTACATGGGTTTGTGAGGATGGAAATTTTACAGTAGCTCTAAAATTTTCAAATCTCAAAGGTTCAAGTGTAAATATTCATGAACTCCACAGAGTATATTTTCCACACCAAATCTGTTTTGAATATTTTATCATACAAACCACTAAAATGATTTTGCATGATCTTTCAAAGAATACTTGCTTATTCACAAAAGTGGAAAATATCAACTGCAAGAGTTAGAACATTGAGAAGATGATGAAAACTTGAGAGAACACATACTGTTCTGTAAATTCTGTCTATTAAAATGCTTAACTGGACATTAAACAGCTTAACTGGACATGGAAAATTTCTTGTCCTTTACAAATCCCTCCTGTCCTTGGAAATCCCTACTCACTTGTATCAGGATACTCCTAGTTCAGCTTCAAAGTATTTCAAGTTCACTGTGTGAGATGAAAGCACCACCAATCATTCTCTTAAGGTTTAACAATAAAATGGTTCAATATTTTAGCTATGCATAATCCAAGCATATTATGTGAATTTTCCATCACTTGACAATAAACTAAATTTGAATGGATGTCTCCTGTAATGGAAAAAAAACTTACTTGCAACTAATGGGCTTTTTTATTTTCTCAATTACTAATTCAGTAACTTGAACTTGAATAAATTAGTGAAAGGAGTTAATCTTGAAAAAAAGTCCAAGTGTTTAAGAATTAGAAACTGATTGAAATCTGTTTGACTGAAGTTACGTTAAACATATCCATGGCATCAAAGAGTTAAAAATAAAACCATTACTAATTCCTGGTAAATCAAACCTAATTAATAATACCTGCTAAATATATCACATACAGCAGTAGAAAAATTTAGCGTATCAGCGCTAGGGATAGGATACCCTGGCAAGGAGAAGAGAGAAAAACATTTATCTCCACTAGAGTCAGTTACCAAATAATAAAATATTATAGTGATTACTCCATGGTATCAATAAACAACCTTTCAGACAGTGGGAGCAGTAGGAAAAAGGTATTTAGAAACAGAGCAGAAGAATTTACAGAAAAATAATCTGCCTTTCCACTGCTAGTCAGACAAAGCAGAACATCACTGTAAAGTGAAAAATACATCTTGAAAAAGATGGAACCTCCTTCTCTCCAGGTCTAACCCAAGGAAAGCCTTTGCTCCTACCCGTGCTGGGGAATGCATGTAGTGGCTCCCATCTGTCCACTCCCCAAGGAAATGCCCATAGAGATGTGTGGAGAGCTTTTCCTTTCCTGCTCCAAACTGTGAATGTTTAAAGGGGAAATCTTTTTCTAAGAGGCAACTGGGAGGCTCAAAGCACAGGAGAGAAGATAGGCATTTGATTCCAGTGTGCTGTGCCGATGTTTCTGCCTCCCTGTACCCCAGTGTTGCTAAGCTATGGTGTGATGTGATGTTCAAAGCTGACTGTAGGCACACAAGCCCTTTGTTCCACAGGGCAGCTGAGTTTTTCTATCAAGAAAGAACAAACTGATGCTATTGGTGACTTAAAAACCACCACCAGTATAAATGGTAAATCCTCCCTGTAAAACAGTTTTTGTCTATGGCACGCAGAAAGGCAAAAAGCAAAACCTAATCAGGCTGCTGCTCTTGTGATAGTGAGGATACTCCCTCTGACTGCAAATAAAAGCTTTTGCCACAAAATTAAAACAGTCAGACCAACAAGTCCTTCGCACCACTTACAGGGTATCTTCTGTGGAAACATCTTACTGCTGCACACGTGGCAAATAAATGAGTGACATGCATGTGCACACATTCCACACAGGACACCCCCTTACACTCACAGGGACACCTTTCCTTTCTGTGTTGTCCTGCTGTATGCTTCAGGTACTGTAATCAGTACTAAAAAACAGTGTGAAAAAACAGGCTCTGTGAAAATAAAAATACTTGAAACATAAATGAAGCTCTTTAACACCATAAGCACAAAATATGATTTGGCCAACTGACACTGTAAATACATATTCAAATATTAAAATAAGTTGCCGTTTAGTATAGCAGTCTGTATTTCTGTGCAGAACCCCCTAAGCTGTGCAAACTACTTAGACTTAAAGGAAAGAAACAAAACAAGCAGTTGTTTTATGCTTCTTCCCTTACACAGTTAAATGCAAATTCTCTCTTACAGTCATAGTCCTGCTATCTCCCTGCACACACAGCTGATACGCCACCTACTGCAAACCCAAGCTGACAGTCGGAGCAATGCGAGCAGCATTTCCATTCCAACACCGAGCTGGAGCTGAATAAAGGTGCTTTTTAATAAGAAACATCCTCTTTGCAAGCTGACAGAGCAAAGCAGGATAGCTGGATTTTTGTCCTAGCTTCAATAATGGAGAGAAAAGCAAGCAGAAGAGAAAACGAATGCGAAGAAAAAAACAGCAACTCTGAAAGCTCCGAGCTAGACAAGGAATATAAAACGTCTCTGATTACTCTGAATGTCGGTGGTTATCTATATATCACACAAAAACAGACACTAACCAAGTATCCAGATTCTTTTCTGGAGGGGATCATAAATGGAAGAATAATGTGCCCATTTGATGCAGATGGACATTACTTCATAGACAGAGATGGACTCCTTTTCAGACACATCCTCAACTTCCTACGGAACGGAGAACTTCTTCTACCAGAGGGGTTTCGAGAAAATCAACTTTTGGCACAAGAAGCCGAATTTTTCCAGCTTAAGGTACTCTCAGAGGCAGTGAAATCAAGGTGGGAGAAGGAACAGCTAGCATCTCGAGAGACTACTTTCCTGGAAATAACTGACAGCCACGACCGTTCACAAGGACTTAGAATCTTTTGTAATGCTCCTGAATTCATTGCAAAAATAAAATCCAGAATTGTACTGGTGTCCAAAAGCAGGCTGGATGGATTTCCAGAGGAGTTTTCAGTATCTTCAAATATTATTCAATTCAAGTACTTCATAAAGTCTGAAAACGGTACACGATTGGTACTGAAGGAGGACAACACCTTTGTCTGCACCCTGGAAACTCTTAAATTTGAGGCTATAATGACTGCTTTAAAATGTGGATTTAGACTGCTGACCAGTCTGGATTGTTCAAGAGGGTCGATTGTTCACAGTGATGCACTGCATTTTATCAAGTAATCACAAAGGCAAAGGAAACGAGCACGCAGCCAGCAAACCTCCTTGAGCTGCAGCCTCCTGGCATCACAAATAATGCATCTAACTAGCCCTGTACCACAGAGCTCAGCTGCTAATCAACTGATGTGAGCTAATGGTATGTAAATCTCATAATGACATCTATCTCTGGCTTACTTAAGCTGAATGAAAATTTTATGCCTGAATTTAACAAAAATTATCTGCTAACATTGTAAACACAGATGGAATGCTTTATGCTCTTTGTAATATGTTTTCTCAATGCTGTCTTTAACCAGAGAGTCTAGCTGAATTTTTGTGTACCTGCGTGATAAACGTGCATATACCTAACTGCTCTGCTGAACAGCAGTGAGAGTACTTTCAGATCATTGGCAGGCTTACAGAATGTTTTGCTTATAACAAATTCAGAATGGATTTTAACTGGAATAAATGATTTTGACTGTTTATTAGTGTTTATGGTAATCTATTGTACTGGATTTGCAACAAACAAGATTGCAAGAGAGTTTAAAATAACCAACTTGATTTTTAAGTTAAATGGTTTCTCAACTCACTTAACCCCAAATTTAAACCTAATTGCTACACTAATAGCATTTTCCAGAAACATGTAAACCAACAAAATAATGTTGGGGGAGATTCATTTTTTTATAGGAAATGGGTCCAGTCTGCACAGAATGTTAAATTTTAATCATACATACATATCAAATAGCTAATAAAAGTATTTGATATTAAGTTTAGTGTAACAGGTTACCACTAATGCCATCCTACAACGCTACAGTCAGTATTTCCTAGCAATCATTTGTGCTTATAAGGACAGGCAATGAGCAGAGCCCTTGCTTTGCACAGTGGCTTACTAAATGCAATGAGTACTATCAGTTCTGAACAGACCACCTGCTGGCATTAAAGACAATTCACTCTAAGTAATGGAATAAATACCTTCATTCTCCTCTCCTCCACTATTTATCAAATATTTTAAGTTATATTTTAAACAAAGTTTCAGTAGTTTCTACAGAACAGCTGTAACTAATTTAAACACAAGCATTACAAACCAGTCACTTCACAAAAGCGAACTGAAAAATCATCACAAAAGGCAAAAAGAAGCTGCACTAACTCTAAGCTTTGTTTGTCATTGAAACCAATCATCATTCACAGCTCATACGAACCCAAAATTCAAGTAAAATGCTTATAAAGCAAGAAAAACCCAACTAAACAGTTCTCCCAAAACATCGATTTTGTACAGGAAAAAAATAATGTCAACAAAATGCAGTACAATCCATGCTAGAAGAGACAACCAAAGAAAACAGCTAACACAAGACAGGCTGAGAATAGTTGTGGTTTGGATTTTAGAGGGAACAAATCAATCCTTAGTAACAAGGGCTGAGAATACAAATGTAAAGTCCACTTATCCCTCAACGTGAAACTCTTTTTCACTTTCAACATACAACAGGTGTTGTTAACCAGGTCCCTTGCTAGAGATGAATATGTATGGATGCTACATCTCCAGACCAGGCAGCAGTGACTGAAACATATTCCAATACAATTTTATCAAATGGGGGAATTCAATCTCTGCAGAGTACTCCATCAGAATGAATCCACTGTTTAGAAATGTGTCTATCTAGCCCTCATGTTACAGACTTACAGTTCATAAGAGACATGGTTCTATAAAAGTTCTCAGTGGAACTTTTCCAGACTCTAATGTTTAAAAATCAGATCACTTTACATTTCAGGCATGCAAACCAAAGAACTGTCCATGTATCCCAAAACTTCTCTGAATTTGTCCAAATGCATTGATTATACACACACAAAAGATACATAATAAAATACTATTATTTACATATGCCACCAGCATGTGTTATCTTCTCTCCTCCCCCTCCAAGCTATTCTCAAATTGATGTATTAAAAAAATCCTCATTAACCACTAATCTTGTGCTTATAAGAATCCGTAGGACTTCTGCAAAAAGCAAATGTGAAAGCTTCCCTAAAGAAATACAAAATCCCGTTGATATTCTAGGACAAGAACTAGAAACACAATCACACAGAACAATTACATGAAAAGCCCTTTGTAGACACAATTCTCTACATGAGCAAGAAAAAGTGACAAGACAATCTAAAAAAGCTCCATAATGAATCCACAAGTTTTAAAGCAGCATGCTTGAAGGCTGTCAAACACAGAGCCTGCATCAGCAAAAAGTCTGGAGGAGGCTGTTGCTCCTAGGATGTCAAATCATCCATTTGCACTTAAACACTTTTGATTATAACCTTCATTTGTCCTGGGTCTTTGACTGAGATTTAAAATGTCATTGCAGCTGGAAAGAAGGAAAGCGAAAATCAATTTTTATTTCAAACAATTAATGCATGTAATTAAAATATGTTGTGGTTACTCGCCTTTCAGTTGGGCTCTTAGGATGCCAAACACCAAGGGATCAATTGTTAGCACTTCCCTATGAGAAGGCAGCACCAGTTTTCTATTGGAGAATGACTTTTGCTCATGAAAAATCAGTAGAGAATTTGATGGGTCTGCATTTATTGTAGAAAGTACTTTCAGAATAGAAGTTATTCATAAGCTGATAATCACAGGTAACATGGAAACCATCTGAAGCATCTCCAAAGAATATTCTATAACTACTCAAAAAAGATTTATTTGCCAGGTTTTTGGTTCAGAGTATCTACTGCCCTCTCACCCTGTAAAAGAGAACTTGAAATATTTTTTTTTAAAGTGAAAAATGTACCTCTCTAATCATTATTAAAATAAATACTGTGTTGTTTGGTTGGTTTATTGCGGGTTGGTTTATTTGTTTGTTTAAAATTCAGTGATTCATTACCTTACATAATTTTAACTGGATTTTTTTTGTGTATTTCTGTGTAAGTAACACTGACATCTGTGGCACACATGTAAAGTCATCTGCTGCAACAGTAATTTCAATCTTGTTTCTTTTCCCTTTTTCATGAGCAGTGATGCATTTCTGCAAGTGTCAGGGTTTGAAATTTTCACAAGCTACCTCCGATTCAAGGCACCTCAGTCAGCTCTTTGAATTACACAGCAGAAAAGAACATGAGAATATGGAGATAAAAAATCTAATTCTCTTCCCTATTCACACTAAACAGATCCACAACTGTCTTGAATCATGCCATATCAGCTACAATTAGACACTTCAAACTAGATATAAACGTGAGCAATTTTTCAGGGTGGGAGTGTCTTGCTTTGGTATATGAGCAAAAAGACCACATAAAACCTCAATACTGTGAATAATGTTTCCTTTGTACTTCATAAACATACTAAATATAACATAAACATATCTTACATATGTTCAGTCAGTCAGGTGGATACTTGTGTTCCACCCCAGTAGGATGAGCCAGAGAAAGTACCCAGTTATATGTCAGCCACCTTTTCTGTCTTTTCTTTAAGGCTGGAAATTTCATATTCAGTAACTACTATGACAATATGAAAGCTGCAAAATCAAGTGCTTAATTCAGAAATACCCACAGCTGGTCTAACAACATTAACATTGCTTAGTATATGATGTGCATGTAAAAACTTTCTATTCTCCTTTCTCTCATTAAGACTTGGATCACAATAAACTTATCAGAACTGTCCTACAAGTATCAGGAACGAATGACAATTACCATAACTTCTCTGATGATCTTCAACTGCTCTGATAGGAGTAAGAAAGTACTTCCTCCCATTTTCATCAAGGAGACACTTAACCTGCTCCCAGACTTGGTCAGCTCCACTTGCTTCCCCTGCCTGTTTTTTGCTCAGGAGAGAAAAGGGGTCACCAAGCAGAAAGGACAGAGGCAACTGAAAGCAGGACGAAATTCCATAGTCTACAAAAAAATATCCTTGCCCCTATTAATTTCTTGAATGACTGCTCATGGAAAAATATAAATAGCTGCCAAATTGACCAAAACACTGACACTTGGATGCTCATCTTTCCCCATTGGTGGAGGAGAAGCCAAGGACTCTGTAACACTTGACAGTATGCTGGCATAGGTACCAACTGTATGGATTTCTATATGAGAAAAAAACCTACAAGTGGCTGCACTATGTCAGACAAAGGTCTATTTTAGCCCAGTTCTCCCTGGTGACTGGAAACTGTTTCTAAACCCAGAGACTTCACATGGCTGGGAGAACCCCCATTTTTGATCCTTTGACCCTCACATTCTTTTCCTTGTCTTGTTCTCGCCTCCCATCATACAACTATTTTTCATTTTTGTTTCACTATACATGCCCCTTCCTTCCACCAGGCCAGCTGTGGGGCTTTCTCAGGGATGCCTAGGAAAGAATATACAACTGGGAAAACCATATACAATGCCTGCTCAAAGTATTTCTTCAGTCTCTAACCATTTACTGCCCCATGACTTCTACAGTGAGATGTGGTTTCTGGAGGTCTTGATGGCATGAAACACACAAGGCTGCACAACAAGGTCAAATTGCAGCTCCAACTCTGTACCTTCAGGACTGATTCACCCACTGGCCAGTGTTTCACAGCCTCATAATTGCACTATTGATATTTTCAAACACTCATGTCTTATTTTTTATTTTTTGCATTTGTACCTATTACAACTGTTTAAGTGACAATAGGTCACTTCTCTTCTACAGTAGGCAAAAATTACATTATCATTTGCAGAAAATCAGTGGCATTGTTATTTTCACCTCTTAAAAGCATTTACAAGGTTTCCACTCAGTAAGATGAGAAGAGGTTAAGAAAATTATCTTCTTCCTCCACTCGTCATTAGTATACAAGCAGAATAAGGGCAAGCAACAAATAATACAATTTAATAAGAGCAGTGTCTAATCCATTCATTTATTTGTGTAGAAGGGTCATGTTGCCCTAATGCTGCTGACTGATATATCAGGATTGGGGATGAAGAGCACAAGTTAACTTGGGTCTGTGACAAAACAAATACTATTTTCCTAGGCTAGATCATCTTTGCTAAATAACTATTACATAAACCTAACGTTGTCTGCTGCCCTGCAACACAGGGGAGATTGACAAGAAAGCAACTACTAGTTAAAAAAATGAAGAATCCTTATATGAAGAGAGAGATTTGCATAATTTACTGGGTTGAAACAAAATCACTAAGTGAAGCACAAGAAATTTAGGATCACAAAAAAATAACATATTGGGTTTTATTATCATTTAAAATAGACATTCTGTAACTCCTAGGTACTGGTATATCACAGAGAACACTGTCTCAAAACACTGCCTCTGTAAATCACCATCATTCCCAATAAAATGCCGGAAAATAAGCAGCATGGCAAGGGCTGGGGAAGGTAGGAGGAAGATGTATGGTGACACCTGAGAACGCGGATGAGCAAGCACTCTGAAAAAGAAACTGCAGTTACCTTCCTTTCAGAAATTGCATAATATTCTGTAGAACTAGACAGTTCATTTCTTTTCCCAAAAATGTTTGTAGTAGGAGTACCACATACAGCTAATGCAACAGTCTCCCAGGAAGTTGTTTCTATCTGTGCTGTTCAAAGCTGGTACAATAATTATAGCTGTAAATAGCAGCTACTCATTTAAAACACTATTACGACACGATGATATACAAGCTCAACATGCTAGGATTTCAAAACCAAGTTGTTACAAGATGACTCCTATAAATTGAGTCATTCTGAATGTATGTAAGCTTCTCCTGATAATGCTAAAAATTACCACAATATTGCCTTGTTCAGTGGTGCTGTGAATTTGGGGGACATAGCCTTGGTTTACAGACAGTTCGTAAAAACCATCGTCTTTCTGGGCATTTAAGGGGGATTCCACTAGTTCCACCCCAAGCATTATTTCAGTTTGCTTTTCCAGGATCAATTTTTTTTTCTTTGACACCACCAAACTTTCAGTAGCAGGCCTGCTCTAACTGAAGCACAAGATTTTCTTGCTCACAGTTCCTGAAGAGAGATTTGGCATCCTGTGTAAGGGGGTAGCATTTTACCAGCAACAGAAACACATGAAGGAGATGAAAATTCAGATTTTAAAAGCTAAGGCTGATTGCTGAGGAAATGCCCCAGGAAGATGAAGTTCCAAGGGGCTTGCTAGAGTCTGGAGTCTGATGCTCAGGGAAGTGCTGGACTCCCCCAGCTGTGAGAAAGGGGAAAAAGAAGTGTGGTGAGAGAGCCCATGAACACTAGGAGATGAAGAGAAAGGGACTCAGTGTCACTCAGTGTCAGTGGAGGGTCTTGGTTTCGTGGTGAAGACAGATGCCCACACAGTGCAACACTGAGGTTATACAATACAGGTAATGTCTAATAATTCTGAAATTAATAAATAAATAATGGGGAAAAAATCTTACTAAATTCTCTTTTTGCTTTTCATATGCCAGCTTTCAAAGAGGCAATTTGCTTTATTGTAGCAGAAATCAGAGGAATTAACTTTTTTTAAGAATTGTTAATAGAAAATTTCAAGCTACAAATCTCCTGCGGCAGCTCCACAGAAAGCTATTTGTTAGCTCCTAGGAGGCTCCTGATTTGTACCATAGTGAACAGATGAAGTGAAAAAAAAAAACAACAGGTCAGAGGTGGGTGCAGACTCTCTCAATTAGGAAGAAAAAATAAGCAAACAAACTAGCAATGAACAGACTAAGCATAAAAAAATGTAAACAGAGCAAGCAACTGTAACACCAAACCCAGTCATTTATTGCCTCTCTACTACTTAAATAAGGCTTTTGGCAAGTATTAGGGATAAAGCAGTACATTTTCTCAGTGCTGAAACTGGTAATCTCAGAGGAGACAAATTAAAGGTCCTGCCAGCCAGGTTGATAAGAATCAGCTAAAGAGAGGAAAAGGTACTCTCAGGTTAGAAGTCTTATCAATACTAACATTATCTAAGGCCTGCAGCACTGCCAGGTCTTGTGACATTTCCAACACATTTTCTAAAATGAACAGCAAACAAAGTTCTTGCCCAATAGGGCAGAAATCTAACATGTAGGCTACCTTAGGCTTTCCCATATGATAAAAGTGCACTTCCATAACTTTTCTGCCACGCCAAGATTATGGGTTTGCCCACAGAGTACAGCACAGAAATCCCTCAGACAAGCTGCATTAGTAGGACAGTATGCTTTAGCACAGCTACACACTGCTCCTGCATCACCACTGCTATTGGCAAGATGCTAGGGCTGGAAAAGCCTGATAGCTCAGGAAGAGCACAAAATGAGCTTTGCTAGATTGTTTCCAGACTCAGGCACACACAAAACTCAGGTCCTCCAACTGCACTACTGCCTCCAGTGTTCTTGGAGCTGCAGTTATCAAAGGCAAAGATAAATAACTATAAACAACCTTGGAAGAGCTGATCTCTCCTTTGCTTTAATTGTTTTCCCCTCAAAAAGTTACCTCCATGGTTAAAAAGAAGAAACTTTAACTAACTATCACTGGTGAAAGCTGTGTAACAACAGTATAAAAATGAGGGGGAAAAAGGCAGGGAGGAGAAAGAGGGAAACAAAGCCTGAGTGTAACAGTACTGGATCAGACTAAAGGTCTGCTTTGCTCAGCATCATGACTCCAGTGAAATGGTCACAAGTGGACATCTGTGAAGAAACCAAAGGACAGTGCAGCCATGTATGATTCTCCTACTGGGTATGCACTCCAGCATCCACTAGGCTTCTGTGGCTTGGAGTCTCTCAAATCAGATATCCCCATGATCTCAGTCCCCTTAGGTGGATTTTGGTTGATGAGAAGCTCAACATAACCCAGAAACGTGAGCTCACAGCTCAGAAAGTCAATCTGAGCAGCATCAAAAGAGGAGTAGCCAGCAGGTCAAGGGAGGAGATTCTGCCCCTCTCCACTCTCTTGGAACCCCATGTGGGATACTGCTTCCAGCATAAGAAGGACACAGACCTGTTGGACAGGTCCAGAGAAGGGCCACAAAGATGATCAGAGCACTTTTCCTATGAACACAGGCTGAGAGAGTTGGGCTTGTTTGACCCAGAGAAAAGAAGGGGAGGCCTTAGAGCAACTTCCAGTACCTAAAGGGGACTACAGGAAGAGAGACTTTTGACAAGGGCATGTGATGACAGGACAAGGGACAAAGGCTTTAAATAGAAAAAGGGCAGTTTAGATTATATATTAGGAAGAAATTCTTCACTGTGAGGATGGTGAGACAGTGGAACAGGCTGTGTGGAAAAGCTGTGGATGCCCCATCCCTGGCAGTGTTCAAGGCCAGGCTGGATGGGGCCCTGAGCAACATGGTCTAGTGGAAGGTGTCCCTGCCCATGCCAGGGGGGGTTGGAACCATATGATCTTTAAAGTCTTTAAGGCAATCCAAACTATTCTATCATTCCATGATCTTTCATATCCCTTTGGTCTCCTCTAAGGTTGTGTCAGCCTCTAGCAAATACCACTTTCACGTCCACATCTTCTGTCAAGGAATTAAATTACGTTCTGAGTGCAGAACCACCTCTTTTTATTTACTATGAAACTGACTCCTGCAAGCCTTACATCTGCTACACGTCAGTCTTGTACTGGCCAAGATAGAAAACATTTGATTTTCCTCTGCCCCTTTGATCCATCATTCAAGGCTCTGAATCTGTGATACTCCAAATGTCTGAACCCATCAAATGTGATCATGCTGGTAGGTGGGTGAACTGCAATAATCAGCAAAATACCTCGTAGAAGACAAAAACAGTTTGTGAAGTCATGATCTGCAATGCCCAGCACGGCTAAGATTCCTGGGATTCCTCAAGAGTCCTAAGGAAAACCAAGAATTCTGGTACAAGCCAAAAGCAAACTTCTGTTTTGTTCAGTACTTTAACAAGCTGGACATGGACATCATAGAAGGACAAAATACGGTCATGGGATTAACTCACATTATTTTGTATCAGGTTCTGTTCTCAGAAGAGAAACTGTATGACAATAAGTACATTAGTTTGCTCAGACATAAATGTTAGACTATTCATACAATATACTAAAACAAATACCCAGACTCCAAGGACACCAAGGACATTTAAACAAATTCTCAAAAAATTTAACTCCAGTTAGTGCTGACCTACATTAAATCTGTATCCTTTTGCTATTCTAGCACTGCACCTTCCCTGTTCTTCCACAAGATTTATTATAACCAGTACCACAGGCCTTGACTACATATACCTTAAAGCAGGAATCATTGCTTCTTTGTGTGTTTCAACAGCTGCCAATGCAGTCTCACACTGATTATGGCTCCTGGAAAGCTATTGGGAAGCTTGTATTTTAAGCTGTGTTGTATTTATCTGCCAACAAACCCTGTTATATTTCCAAGACAAAAACTGTTTCTGTGGCTTGAAAATGGCAGAATCCGCATCTAAATTATCTTCAACACTGAGCTGCAAGCTAGTATTTAAGTTTAAAATTACTGTTTTATCCCTACTGACAGTCATTTTCAGTTAGAGTTTTGCTTTTGAAGTATAATTAATATATGTTAACTGCTTGAAAGAGGATAAAACCAAATGTGCATTTAGCAGCTTTATACTGTCCCATGTTATACTGTAAGAACTCTCTGTCTTTAACAAAAAATTACTGATTTTATCACATGGAGTTCAGTGGTTATTATCACACTTACAATGAATTTCAAATATTCCAACACATGTATAATCAACGTGTGAATCCTTTTTTTACTGCAATATCAAGAAATTAAGGAAGTGGTACGTGCGAACAGTTCGAGTGTTGTATGCTTGTGTCTGCACTCACACACATAGACTGAAAATTGGTAAAATTATAATACTAAATTCACCCTATATTGTCTGTCTCCATGCTCAAAGCTTGGGCAACACTCTATACTCAGTTGCAACTTCCATATAATGCACATCCACAAGGACAGCACCTAATTGCATTTGCTCTTACACGAGAATGCATTTCTTTACTGTATCGTTCTCAGCAGACTATACAGGCTCAGAGCAGCAGCTTCTGAGTATTTTTATTGGGGGGGGAGCAGGTCACACTTTATACTGGCACAAATGCTTGGTTTTCACAGCTTCTGTCACCACTGACAGCACTTTCAGGCAGGTGCAAGCAATGCCATAAACAAACAAGAGCTCCATACACATATTTGGATTTAAATCGCTTGCTCATCCTCATATAGGACCAAGCAAAGCCAGTCCTCATTTCTCTTTTCCTTTAGCTGAGTGTGGCATTTGCTACGCTCCTTTCACTTTAGCATAAACCAGCCTTCAGGCACTAACAACACCAGTTGAATCACCAAGCACTGTTTATCACAAGCTCTAAACAAATAGGATTTCTGTATGGAAAAACTGATCTAAAATGATAACGTGCAAAAGGAACTCAAATTTAGTTTAAGGAATCTTGTCTCACATATGTCTTGATTCCTGAATATTTTGACTGTAAACATCATTCGAGATATTATGGATACTAAAGATTTTACATGGGCTCAATCAATAGGGACACTTCACAGAAGAAAAATCCTCTGTTAAGTAAAACACCATCACTTTTGGTTCTGGAACTCCCTGAGCTGTGAATCATTAAAGGCTGGAAGAAGCTGGAACAGTTTGCCCAGAGAGGAGGCAGATGCTTGTCTCTGGAAACATTCAAGGTTAGGCTGGACAGGGGTCAGTTTTAGCTGAAGATGCCCCTGCTTATTGCCAGGGTGTTGGTGAGTTTTAAAGGTCCCTTTGAAACCAAACTGTTCTATGATTCTATGAGAAGTGTCTTGGGGAGCTACCATTGTGCTTCTGTTCTTACACTCATCTCAAGACATCTGCTGCCAACCACCACTGAGGACAGCACACCAGCCAGATGACCTTTGGTCTGATCCAGTATCACTCTCAGTCTCTCTCAAACATGTGTCTCTCTCTCAAGCATCATGTAGAGTAGCAACACCAGTACTGTCATGGCTTTTCTAAGTGGTTTACAACTATCCCAACAATAAATGTAATTAAAAATGTCACACATAATACTAATGATTTATGACATAACAAATTCTAAAGTTTGACAGCACCTTACCAATGCAGAATTTTTTTAAGGATTTTGTCTTGCTTGCCTAGCAGGCAGGGGGGAGAGAGAGAGAGAAAGATGCCCTTTTCAGGTTGTTTCTTCCTGGATTCATGTCCAAACTGGCACAGATGTAAAGCAAATGGTTTCTGAATGTCACATCTCATTTACTTTCTTTACTTACTAACTATGAATAAACCTTACATATTTTTATTACAGTAATACTCAAAAGTACTGTTATGCTAACATGCTAAATAAATAAATAAAAGACATCACCTTTGCCTCAAGTATCTGATGTAGGCCAAGAAACACTACATTAGCAGAAAAATTGAGCACTAAATAACCTGAATGACTTGAGACATGGTTTGGAAAAGGTCGTCTGAGTTCCACAATGATTTTGAGCAAAAAAGTGAATAAGCAAACAGTGTAACTGATGGCTGAGAGCCCTCCTTTATATGCCCCAGGGTAACCAACTACCAGCACTCAGAGAGTGAATCCATAACCAGTTTGATTTCACCAAATGGGTTTAGCACTCATCTTGTCAGCATATTTAAACAGCCCACAGCATACAGTAGTTTATTCTTCTGGCCAAAGCAAAAATACAAACAACCAAACACGTGGCCATCTTACACAACATTTGCAGAACAAGGAGGAGGCACCAAGAGCCAAGAGCAGACAATTCAACCATTCAAATACAAATTGAAACAAAATAAATCACAAAAGCCAAGCAAAACCAAAGGGGCACCCTTACAACTAAAAAAAAGTAACTAAAGGGAAGCACCAAAATTCTGATTCATTTTAGCAGTTAAAATCTCAGCATCTGATTTACATGGGACACTGCACAGCAGGGAGTCTCAGTTTTCAAGTGGTATAAATTACCAATCTCATGGAAGGAGCCCTTCTTACCTTAAAACTGCACCACGACTCACACAGAATCAGAGTGAACAAGTTTCACCAATTAACTGAGAAGATTTGCAAGCTATAAAACACACCCTGGATTCAGTACAAGTCTGCAGACTATAAGGTTCCTAACACCAGCCTTCTGACATGCTTAGGCCAGTGTAATAGAAGGAATCTCCATTTGACAAACATTTCCCTACTACAGAAAACAAAACCCAAACCCTACCTCCAGCCAGACACAAACTATATGCTTTTGACATTTGATGCTGAAATGCTATTCAAATAAGTCAGATATTAGAAAAAGCACACATCTCCATGTTTAAGTGTCCAAAATGTACTTTCAAGTACATTTTAAACACTCACTAGCATTAGATTTATGTTTAGGAAATGCTTTTAAGAAAAGCAGGAGTTTGAAACTCTTCCACATTTTTCACATGAGCTATCTAACTGTGCCATTACCACTAAGAAGTTTCACTCCAGTCCCAGTACTATTTAATCCAGGTGCACTGGAGATAATCCCACTTTTTATGGACTATTTTTAAGACTGCTTAGTTTATGAAATTGGAATCAAATCACAAAAGATCTGAAAATGTGTTACAAACTTTCCAACCAAAAGGAAAGAATACAAACTAAAAGTAGACAAACAATGAATCGAAACAAAAAAAAGAGAAAAGGTTGAGAAATAAATAAAAAAAAAACCTAAAACAACAACAGTCCAAAGAACATTACATTTCTAAACCTCTTCCTCATCATTTTATCCCCTTCTTTTAAATAAAAAATACTAATAATTTAAACTTCTGGGTACAGGAGATAAAAAGTTCATGAAGTTATTTTTTAATGTTATGATATTCTAAAAAGCATAACAAAAAAGACACTTTTTAAAAAATCAACTGATTTGTTACAAAGCAAAACTCAAAATCTGCAGTGGTAAGTAATTTCTTAACTGCTTCAAAGAAAGTGTCTATACTCACCAGCAGTGCCACTTTCTGATTTTTCTTCTGATTGGTTTTCTGGAAAAAAAATAAACAGAAATGTAATCACAATGTTTCTGTGTTGATTATCTGAAATTACACCTAACAACTGGGTTGCAAAGTAAAGAATGATAAATTATGATAAAATCAAAGTCACTGGATTTGATTAATGTTTACAAATTCACCTTCTGATGAATAATTTGCTACCAGAAGTAACAACAACAAAAAAGTCCTGTAGTGCCCACACTCACAACTTAAACGAGAGATTTTTATTACACCCCTAACTGAGCTCTGCAAGAACAAAATTACACATTTATCCAAAAGCAGTAGTAGGATTATGCTCAAGCACGGTACATTATTAATTTCTTACACTGGCCAGTCTAGACAAATATTTTTGTACATCACAAAAATAATCAGGGTTCTGCAAAAGAATGTTCTTAATTGGCGTTAGGTAAATTTTTGACCTTGATCAACCTCTTCTCTATCCTTTCTGCAGGCCATGGAAGAATTTACTTCTTCAAGCTTTTTCCTCTCTGATATAGTACCTCAAATGGTACTACAGTCCACTGATATTTTTTTGTCAAGTATTTGTACTTGTCAAGTACAACAAAGATATATAATCAGAAACATCTCCTGTTCCATGTAGCAGAGAACTGTAAGTATGTATTAAACAGACACAGTGTTGCAAAGTGACTTGCAAAAAAATTACCACTCTGGTGAAGGGCAGAGTCAGATTCAGAAACAGCTTTCTGCAAGAAATTCCAATCCCATATTTCAAGAAATGGCTGCCAGTAGATGTATTGTGGTAATCCGAGTTGTAACCCTTACCAAGTCCTATAAAATTAAATGCCTACATTAATTTGTCAGTATTATATTTGACTGTTCCTCCCATATTTCTCCTTTTTATGCATCCTCTGAAGCAGAGAAAAAAGAGAACATTTTCACTTCCCTGAAACACAGTTAGAAATGGTAAAACATACTTGTCCTTTGCTTTCAATTCAGGCAAGTTACAGCTGTCATTACAGGCTATTTACTTACAGGCAAGACTGAATTACTGCTCTAACTCAGTAATTTTCAAGTTCAGGTAGGCTGACAATTTCTGCCATTTATAGGCTGGGTGCTAAAAGAACTGAAAACATTAAATATCTTAGAAAATCTTTTTCTTGCCACTGATTCTTGCTGGCTTTGAAGGCTTCTGTCCCTCCTTTCTCACTGAGATGGCCTGAGAGCCTAAGGACTAAATGCAAATATAAAAACCAGTGTCTTACAGCTCCTTCTTTCTTTACACCAGGTGGCTGTCATTAATCTTAGCAGTTGAAGGCACCTGCTTTCTCAGAAACAATCATTATATGGCCCCTTCAGTATTCACAAAGTGAGTAAAGATCCTTGCCAACTTTCACACATTTGTCCAGGATAGCTTGTTTGCAGAAAACCAGGTATTTTCTTGTTGATGTAATTTTTTGTGCATATTTGGCACATTTACAGAAAAATGTAAAATAAATACACAATACCTTAACTCAACTGTAACTTAATGAAGGAAACATTCAGTACACACACAAGAAGCAGAGAGGATGTCATGAACATGCAAACACACAAAGATATGAACACCTGTCTGAAGTGAGAAGTGAGATGCAACTGGACTTAAAGCCGTTCAATTTTAACTCAGTTTCAATGGAAGACCAGGGCTACCTCACTGAAACTGTTGCCAAAGACATCACACTTGAACAGTGCTAAGAGCATCTCTGATTCAAATAGCAATAGATGTACCTCATGTCTACAGGGAAAGTGCATGTGTTTGTATCTGCCCTCAAGGGAGTAGACAAAAACACAGACAAAATTCAAGTCTTGCAAAAAAGTGGCATTTTTCTTCCTCACCATCAGACGACTCAGTTTCATTACAATTAGATCACAACTCTCTGCTTTGAAAATCTTCTCAGCATTAATATGAAGAAGGTAAAGGAAGCTGAACTACGTCTACTTAATACATTTCAATAATGCTCAGCTGCTCAGCCTCCTCTACAACATGCAAGAACTGATAAATGTCAACAGATTGGGGTTGGTTAGCTGGGGGCTTTTGTCGTTAGTGGGTTTTTGCTGTGACTCTGGCAGTGGGTGGTGGGGGATGTTGGGTTTTCACATGTACATTGGCGAGACTGAAAAAAAAGGTATTTTAAATCCATGAAGTATGCAAAACGACTACTCCCACCACACTGAGCCCATCCTAACAGACCATCTATTTTGTGTGCTATATCCTCAATTGTTTAAATTTGTACAGGAATTAACTGTCCATAGTTTTAATAACAGAAATGAAAATAAAAGTAGCTTATCCCTGCCAGCCAGCTGAACCCGCTTTACAGTATCTTTTTAACTCTCCAACAAGCATATGAAGTAATTAAATAAATATAATTTCCACTTTTTTTTTTTGAGATGGAGAAGGGGTATGATGTAAGCAACTGCAATTGTTTTCTAAATGGACTGTTTGTCTCCATAATGCACACAAAATTTTTGAGCCATCAAAATGAAGTCTGTAATTAAATTAGCTTGAGCCACAAATCCTCCTTTTCTGATCAAGGGTTTCATCTTTATGATTCTCAAAAATATTTGGAAATTTGCATAAATGCCATAGATTTGAAAGGCAGCTGTTGCTTCTGTTTCTTTTGATCCTGAGGCTGCTGATAGATTTTCTCCTTCTGATAACAGTCCAGAAAAGACTGAAGTACATAGCAGAACAAAGAAGCATTAAGTAAGATCCCAAAACCTTCTGGAGACTGGAGTTTGTGGTTAAGTGACAGCCTGGACAGAAACAACTGGAAAGTACTTTTAGAGGAGACAGGTATAAGTCAAAACTCCTCATTAGGCTGCACTAAGATGGCAGAACAGGGAAGGTGTTTATTTCCTAATTAACAGTTTGATGACGAACTTCAGAATTCAAATGTTTATCTAACAGAATTGGAAACAGTATTACAAGGCATCAAGATTCAGAGCACACTGTATTTTACTGAAAATAATTAAGTGTAATTAAAAAGTAACTGCTTTAATGACAGATTTTTATTAGGGTTTCTTCCCTTCATCTTTCTTCACCTTTCCCTGGATATAGCTGATATTTAAAAATATATATATACAAAATACAGAATAAAAACTTCTGAATATTCATTTTCACTGGAACACAATTGCACACTGTATGTTATATGGTAGGTGTGATTCATGTACAAACTCAGAAAAGGTCTTTTCATATATGAGAAATTGTGTAAAGGAGGAAACCCCAACAATTCAAAACAATGGGAGAATTTTCAAAGAATGTGGGAATAAAGGAGCTGTTCTTGGGTATATAGGCAGAGTTACATGTATTATTGAACAAGAACACAAAAAAAAATTGAGTGTCATTAAATGAATTTCTGAAGGCGAGAAGGCTCAGAAAACTGAAGAAAAATGAAATATTAAAAGCCAGCAATGTTCTGTGAAGCATGAAACAGTGAGACAATCCATGCATGAATGCTGCTCAGAAGCAAAGCTCTGGTATGTGTTCTGTCAATGGAAATCTCTGAACACTTTTTACTTTCAGTAAGATGGAAAGAGCATGAAAGAATTTAAAGATACAAAAATAGACATTATGGCAATCCCACTTCTGAAGGGGGAGTTGTGAAGATATATTCAAAATTTAAATAAAATTAATCATCTCATCCAACTTTACCGAAATATCTTATACTTTATTTGTGTCTACAGTGTAAAATCTTCTCCTCCACCCATCAGTCCTTTACAGTCTGGGATGCAATTGCCTGCCAAGGTCTGTGTTTTCACAAGCCATATTAGTAGCACATTTTTCCAAAAACCAGTTCAGTAAGAAACTTTTACCATTATCTCTAACAAAGATGCAATTTTATTTATATTAAGATCCAGCAAACCTAAACTATAGGCTGGCAGAAAATTAAGAATGAGGCAATAAAAGCAGCAAGGGAAGTAAGGAATAATCACAATGAGAAAAGTTTGCTGTTAAATGTTTAATTAAAGTGTCTTCCCATTCCTTCAACCAAGAAAGAAACAGTTAAATTACAGCATCTTGTGGTAGAGTGTCTGCCTGTGGGAAGCTCAGAAAACAATTTTAGCGAAATATACCCTAAGTATCAGGCCCAAGAACTGCCCCTAGATAGTTTCTAGCCAGATGCACATAACAAAAATTCATTTTGTTCAATAAGACACATTAAAATATATGCAAAATCCTCTGCTTTTCACCCGCCAAAAAACCACAGCTCCGCTAGCTGATGACAAGGATAAGATAAAATGACGGGAAGCACAAATAGCATTGTTGCATAGCAACTGTTGATGTACATATGGCGATGTTTATGGAACAGAATGTAGCTCACATTCAATGCAGAAATAATACCAAACCCAGCCCAGACAGCAAGACCCAGACAGCAAGAGACGAGTGAGCCTTGGATCCCTCTGCAGACGCGAGGGAAGCCATGCTTCCCACCAGCCCTGCTGCAGGCATGCTCGGGAACGCCACCACAGGCCTCAGGGATTGCCCAGCCGTGAAGACAAGGCAGCCTCCACAGTGCGACAGCCTTGCGAAGGAAGCAGGGACATTGTCCCCAACAAGCACCTTTGGAGAACAACCACAACTCACTGGGGCTACTTCAAAATACAGGAAAAGGAAAGGAAAGGCGCGGAAAGGAGAGGTGAGGAAAGGTGCGGAACCGAAGGGGAAGGAAGAGGATGGAAAGGTGCGGAAAGGTGCAGA
>VZRX01012806.1:0-10384 GCA_013398075.1 Notiomystis cincta
ACATCTTTGCTTGGCTATGTAGGGATTGAAGTCCCAGAGCTGAAGGGGGTGCTATCCCTGGGATGGAAATTTCCTATTTTCCCCAGATGAAATTCACAGGACCTTACTGATTTTGCTCAGACACTGACTCTGTAGGCAGTGCTTTCAAAGCTCCTAGGGTTCAATGTAATACTTAATGTGATTTTTAATATGATGTATACACTTTTCTGACAGCACAGTGTTATGGCACATGTCTGATATTCCTTCTGAGAGCAGCAATTTTAAAAATAAAAATACCACAAAAGATTTAAGTGTTAATCCTTCTGAGAAAAATGCCTTTTAAAGAGCTCACATAATTTTCTCATTAAAAAGGCACAAATATTGGAAGATATTAGATAACCACTCTGTTAGATTTCATTATCTTGTACCAAAATAAGCTAAAAAAGGTGGCAGCTGAACCTGAAGCACAAAGACACTGCAGGCTCTCTCCCCTTGGAGATGGCTGAAGCTCATGAGAGGCACGTACAGAGCCCTCACAGCCAGACATGCAGACCCAGAGCTCATGAGAGCAGAGAGACAAAGGCTAATGAACATGAACTATGTCATCTTCAGCCTAGTGGTGACACTCTTAGTGGCCCCTGGCATCAAAACACTGGGAATCACAACTTTGGTATTTATAATATGAAAGGAGTCACCTCAGACTAGCCTTCTTGGGCTTCTTCTTTGCACTTTTAGAAAGATGGGAAATTAGAAACAGAGCCTCTAAACCAGGCACTGGGAAAGCAGTGATGGAGCCCACAAGGGAGCCATATGACTCTTATGAGTCCTGGCAGTGCTCAGCAGCACTGGGACAGCAGTGTAAGAGACTGCAGAGAGTCTCTCAACCTAATGGCACTGACTGAAGGGCAGCAGGGAAAGTCTGGCACCAGAAAAATGCATCTAGCAGGCGTGAAGAAAAGCCACAGCTGCCATGTATGCAAGGGGATAAACCACTACTCACACAAATGAGACTGTACAAAAAACACTGAGCTTCCTAAAGCTCTCATCACTCTCACACTCCTCTTTTTAGTCCAACCAAGACAGTAAAATGCTCCTTTTCTGCTTACGAGATTCTGATGTGTCCTGTTTTCCAATGCTGTACCTATCATATATTACAGGAGTTATTTTTTCTTTTCATAGTTTGTAAAAGACAGTTCAGAGTCTTATTAAGGAAGATCTAGTGTCAGACACATCCCAGGTCACACACCTGCCTTAAAAGGGAAAGGTATAATGCAGCAAGAACATCTCTGCCACATTTACTCTACAGAGTTCTGGCCAGTCATGAATTTCAGCATTTCTATTCAGCATCAGTTTAATAGGAAAACATTTGTTTTCATATCCTTCTTATATTGTGGAGCCCAAAGATACACACAGTGCTCAAAGTGAGACTGCACCTACCCTGAATGTAGTGGGCCAACCACTTCTTTCAACAGCTCAGTTACACTGTGCTTAATACCTCTAATAAGGCAATTGTCCATTTTGGCCACCACAGCAAATCATTGTTTCCTATGGAGCTTATCATTAACCAAAACCCCCAGATCCTTTCCTGCAGAGCTACACTCAAGCCCATTTACCCCAGTCTATAAGTGCATCCAGGATTACACCATCTCAGGTGAAGAATCTGGAATTTGTCCTAACATTTCATATGGTTGGTGATTGTGCAGTGGTCTAATCTATGAGGATAACTCTGTAAATCCTCTCTACCCTCAAGGGACTCAATGCTTTCCCCTAACTCAGCATCATAAGCTACCTAGTTTAGCACCATTGGCAAATGACTTGGTAACACCATGAGAGGGAAGACTTTTATCTTCAGTTAGAACATGGTTGAGATTACTTCTCAAAAACATGACAAGAATGTGAATTTTGAAATCACTAAAGATTGTTAATGAGGAAAATTCAAACTGAAATTGAATAGAGGAATTTTATGCAAATGCACATACACACAGGAAAACAGCATCAGCAAACATTAAGGAAATTGAAACTGCTCCCTGTCTGCCTTAATGACATGCTGTCTGGAAGAGAGTCATTATAAGACACTCTGTATTCACAGTCCCTTCCATCTGAAGGGACATAATATACAAATGTTATCAAACTTAGCCATCTGCATGGTAAATTAGGAAAGGGAAGAAAATATTTGAAAAATCTTGTTCTTTGCATGCTATAACAGAGAGAGAAAAAGGCAATTGAAGTCAGCCCTCTGCTTCTCAAACTTCAAAAATTTAAAGTGGGAAGAAAACCCACCACAGAAGGAACCTTCTACATTTAAGGCAGACAACAAGCCCTCATGTATAAACCACTGTTTTTAAACCTTCATGCAGAGACAAGGTCTACTCATCCAACCCTCCAAAGGTCAGTGAGGTCTCAATAAATGTTAGGTTAATCCTGAGGGCCAGATCTGCCTTAGTTGTTTGGTTTTTTCCTGTAGACTTCTATCATGCTTATTGAAACTCAAAGTCAGTTTATATTATGATGCTTTACCATGAACTATTTTAATCTCAGAGAAGAATGTGCCTGAGCATTTCAGTCTTAGACATCTATATAAGACTGAGTTATATTTCTTACCTTGGAGATTAAAAATCCACTGATGTATTGCACAGTGATTTGAGGATAGTCAAGGTCTTCTGTCGAATTCATCTTTCTGGACTGAGACACAAATTTCCTGGCTCTCTTAATTTAAATAAGCTTCTTTCTACCAGACACAGAGCACAGCATCTGATCCACATAATCTTATTGCTTCTGAGAAACACACTGGTTACAAAACGTGTTAGCTGGGATATTTGGCTTTGATGTGTTCTTCTATCAGGTTCAGCTCTTTCTTCCATCATCAGGTATAAGGCTAAAGAAACAGTGTGGATTAAAGCTTGTATTGTCAGTTCATCAGTCAGCAACACGCTGGTACCTTCAAGAAGCACTTGAAAGCTTGTAACAAGCAAAACACTACAGAATACCAAGAATTCAGTGAACTCAGAGCGATGCACCACAGTTCATAAACCAAAGCAGAATCTTACTTTAGGCTTGTTCAAAAGCAGATCTACTCCACTGAATTGGATTTTGATTTGGAAAGGCTTCACAAAAAAAAAACAGATGATATCAAGAGTTTAATATGAAGAAAACCTCTATTGATCTGGCTTGCAGCTCAGCCAGACAGGTGTACAGAACAGCAGCTTGCAAAACATGATCAGTACATTTTACCTCAACTTTTCTCTATTTCACTAGGCTGGTTCCTCCCTACCCACCTTGATTCCTCCATTTTCCTGCCTTTGGCCCTTCCTCTAAATACATCAAATTTCTCACAGTAATTACCATAAAGCTCACTTTAACTTCCCATGATATTTTCACTCTCATAAGCCCTTTGATAATTTTGTTTCTGCCCTTCTTCTTAGCTAAAAATATTTGGCTGAACTTCTTCCTGGCTTTATGGCAATCCTCCAGTGGCTCTTCAGTAAGGGGACAGGGAGTTCTAACATTTGTCACTGTGCTTCTCATTGCCTGTTTGCTAGCTTTTGTACCTAGATGTGGTTTATTACTGCTTTTGTCTCTTGCTTTTGTCTGTGAGGCTGAAGAGCCCTTAACTCGCTATCACAAAACTCAGATACCTTTACATTACTGATTTCTTAATATCCTTTACATTCAAAATGTCCTACTATATCTAGCTCAGAAAGAGTATCTGTTTCCCAGCTCCCAACTCTACAGGGTCTCCTTTGTTACTAAAATACTAGGTCTAAACATTCAAAAGTCAGAGCAAATTCCAGACTTTAGAAAAATGTACAATTCATATCCCAGAATCCGTGCAGTTTGCATTCAACAGGACACCATTTTTAATTTTTGCATGTTTTTAGTAAGCCTTGAGAGGTGAACAATTTTGCCACACTTAGCATTCCTATCACAGCCTGCAACTGCAGTCTTCCTTTTGTACTATAAATGCTGAAAGAAGAAATCAGCAACGCGTAGCACAGGCACTGCTTCGTTCATCACACAGAAGGTTTATGGGTTGAAGATTGTGTTCCACTTCAAAAAAGCATTACCTGTTTTAAAGGTACAAGATACAGCACAGAATAAAGATATAATATGTATCCTAACAACACCAGTCTTAAGTCATCCTCAAATCTCATACTGAGATGCTGGAAAAAAACACTAAGTTTTATGTGCTTTAAGTCAGCACCTGACAGCCTGATTGCACTAATATGTAACATAAAGACCTATTTCCTATTATAAGAGATTTTGAGAGAGCTTCATACAAAATGTTGCCCTTCCTCTACACTAAGCTAGTGTGCAACAAGTCTTTTTTGAAGGGCTAAAGCATTAGAAGGGAGAACTGTGGAGAACTTTGGGGGGAAAAAACACTTTTGGAAGTACACACAGTTCAGGACAACCTGTGGACGGGGCCCTGGTGCCTCAAGGGTTCTCTAGAGCAGGCCAAAGGGAGAAGGGAGAGCTGAACCTTGGAGCCAGCAGGGAACTGGAGTGTGGTCCCTACTGTCCCACAATGCTTCCACAGCCACAAATCCCATGGGACAATTTCCCACCTTCTGCTCTCCATTTGAGGTCTCCTTTGGCAAGATGTTTCTAGGCAGCATTCAGCCCCCAGCCTGTGCCTGATCCTGCTACCGTGGGGCTATTGTCTCTCTAA
Organism: Notiomystis cincta; assembly: GCA_013398075.1. Taxonomy (NCBI): domain Eukaryota; kingdom Metazoa; phylum Chordata; class Aves; order Passeriformes; family Notiomystidae; genus Notiomystis; species Notiomystis cincta. The sequence goes on from VZRX01012806.1 coordinate 4,649, forward strand.
GCAGGGGTTCCTTACTCTGCTCTTCCTCTGCCTTTTTTCTTGATTAGTTACTGTTTTTTTTTTTTTTTGTTATATTTGAAGCAGCATTTTCCTAGTGCTCAAGGCTGTGCTTCTTCAATGGCCCGTGACTACCAACAAGCTCTGAAAAGCAACAGCCACCAGCTTCCAGTTAGCACGTTAAGATGGCAAATTTCCTGGCTTTTCCTGCCTTCTGCTGTTTCATGTAATTCCCAGGCCACCAGGCCTGCTGGAAGTTCCTTTCTTCCCAGACAAAGCAGCCCGGGGTGCAGCTAACCTCACTCAGCCCAGCCAAGCACAGCCAGTCTCCACTCACAGGCTGTGTTTCCTGCATGGTGCATACTGCTGCTCTGGGCTGATTCCCTCCAGCTATGGCCAGGTTTCATTCATTACTTCTAAGCCATACTGGAGCTAGAAAATGTATCTCAGTCTATATGGCAAAAAACTCTGTGGAAGGGGGAAAGAACTCTACTGGCAGAGCCATCTGTGTCAAACAGAAAACCTCCCACTGCAGCACTATGAAAGGGTATGAACTTGGGAACAGCTTTCATTACCCAAAACAGGAGTAACTCAGAAACCTCCACCTTATTTCCTTTGCTCCTGCACAAGCTTTTTAAAGTTAACATATCCAATGACAAGCAAAACCAGACAAGAGATCTTATACATAGCAAGGTGTCATCAGAAGTGTCTGTTGGAATGTGGAAACTATAGAACAAAGAAGGTTTTAATTTGCCTGCATGTAGCAAAACACTTGTCTCAGGCTCTCTTCACAGTGTTTGTTATTTAGAAGAAAAAAAGAACCAACTTCTCGAAACCCAGCATTCCAATCACGCAAGCTGTCCCAGCATGTCTCTGTAATTGCAGTGATATTAAGGTCTTGTGTCCCCTGTGTGTACTGAGGCTACTTTCTCCCTATTCTCCTACAATCATGGGAGTGGGAGGCTCCTTTAGATGGGTACTGAGTAAACTATCTCAAGCTCCTCAAGTATCCAGCTTAATTGGCAAATGCAATTACTGTTCAAGAAGCCACTGGAGAATGACTTTTTAGTGCCTTCTCCAAATGTTTCTCACTTCAGTAATGTGTTATTCTCCTTCCAAGAACTTCATGTGTAATGGCAGATCATGTTTGATCAAATGATTTAAAGAAATGGTGGGAGGCACGGAGTAAGGACTACCCAAGTACATAACAGAATGAGTTGGCTGCATCATATTCCTACCTGTCCTGTAATAAGAATCCCTGGGCTTCAACCACTCACTAAAGTGCAACACTCTTTTTCATAATTTAAACCAAAGTCTAGAGGAAATAAAAAATTAAGATCATTTTTTCATGCAAAACTCCCCAGGGTTCAGACAGGATTTCTCTCTCTCTCAGGAACTATGAAAAGACCACAAGGAGACATAATTCAGTCTGGTTTTATTACATCAATACCTCACGAATAAAAGTGCAGGCAAGAGAGCTCATTACAGGGATTAGTTTTATTTTGCAGGAATTCAAGTACAAATTCAATACAAATGCTTTTGACAGATAGAGTGTTAAAATCAGACTGATTCAAGCTGAAGCAGACACACTACACATTTCTTTTGTGGATTCTTTCTTGTGGAACAGGTGTTGATTTCTTTCTTTCTTTCCATCCCAGATCCAAAGGCAACTCCAGCAAGGCCACCAGATTTGCAATACATGCCTGTTGAAGATTTGTTATTAGTGAGTCTTCTGACAATGTATCAGCTTACAAAAAAATTGGCAGCCTCAACTAAAAGCTAAGTTGATCATTGCCCCCTAAGAAGAGAATAGTATATTTCTCAACATTGCCTGCCTTATTACATATATAAAACATGTACCATTATTTCCTTCCTAAAACAGCATCATGGAGTTTTCCAGTCCTCTTGGCTCGAATCACTCCAAAGCCAGCTGCCTCCAGGAGCTTGCTGTACTCTGCTGCTGTTCGCTCTTTCCCCTCTGTCTGGACCAGCATATTCACTGCATACAGTTGGGTTTCTACAGGCCCACTCTTATCTTCATGCAGAAGAGATTCAACCAGCAGCACTCCACCACCTGGTGGAGTGAAGAGAAAGAAAACACACCCTGAGCAATGAAAAGCTGAGCTATTTTTGAGCTGTTACTAAGACAGATCCTAACCTTACTTTCAGGAAGAAGCAGCCTCTACATTAAGTCATATTTCAGCATCACAGAAGACAATGAAAGAGCCAAAGCATCAGAGCACATCTTTGCTTGGCTATGTAGGTGCTGATATCCAGAGCTGAAGGGGATGCTATCACTGGGATGGAAATTTCCAATTTTCCCCAGCTAAAATTCACAGGACCTTACTTACTTTGTTCAGAATCTGACTCTGTAGGGAGTGCTTTTGAAACTCTGAGGCTTCATTGTGATGCTTAATGGGATTTTTTATTATGATGTATCCACCTATCTAAACAATACCCAAAATCCTCAATCCTTACACTTTATGACTTGAAAGAGGAGTCCCTACAGAAGAGACAAAACCTGGAAGCCAGACCTTCAATCTGTTTGTGTCAGCTGCATGTGGCTGACTAAGGAAAGCAAAGGACTCACCAAACAAACTCATGCACAGAAACTCTGCCACCCAAACTGAGCATCAAGACTTGTGTGCTTCACATTACTGATAGATGAGAGTCTCTGCTCTTCAAGAGCTCACACTTACCGGGTTTGCAAGCTTTGTAAACTTTTGCCAGCAGTTGTTTGCATTTGTCATCATCCCAGTCATGCAGTATCTTGGATAAAATATACAGTTCAGCTTCAGGAATTGAATCTTTAAAGAAGTCTCCTGTAAAGCAAGAATACATGCATTATACAAATCCCCACAACACTGACAGCTGTGTTATGCAAATATTTTTAGTTCTGTTCAGTTCTGAGCTTGCAATGTCCTTCACACATATCAGACAGCAATGGAGTTACCAGGTAAAAGTCCTCTGTTGCACTTAGGGAATTTTGATCAGTCTCTTGATCAGTCTCAAGAAGATCTGAAACATTTAAAGGCAGAAACTCATCCTGAAACAGACTGATGCATAGGAAAGCATTTGAGTTTAAGTTTTCTCCAATGATAGAAATTCAAATTAATAAAGCACTAAGGAGATAGGGTCACATGGTTTCTGTCATGAGGAAGAAGGAAAGAATATTGCCTTATCTAAGAAAGTTTTCTAAGATCTTCAGTAATCACAGAGTTACTTCATAAATCTGTAGGTAAAAATACACATCTCTCACCTCCTAGCACTACATTTGTTATACCTTTTGTTTAGCACCTGGTGTACTGCGTTCAGATTTTTCTCTCAGCATTTTACTTTGTCATTTCTTCTCCCATTTTGTTGCATCTTTATTTTTGTACACTCCCTTCTCTCCTCAAGGCTTCTTTTCTCTCTCTCTGAGATTTGAGCAATACTAAACAATTCCAGCAGTTTGAAGACTTTTGTAAACATTGAAAATGAGATCTCCCTATACTCATTTTCCTCATAGATGATACAAAAACTGTGCAAGATCAGTGGGCTGGGAAAGAGTTAAAGGAGCTAGCTCACCTACTTCCATGGTCTAAAATATCTTAGGACTTGAACATCAATCAGTTGTGACTAGAGAAGGAAAAACTTGTTCGGAGCAGGCCTGGCACCCCTCACATCTGCCAGGAGGTTTTTGCACAGGAAAAAGGGGAGTGTAAGGAAAATTTTTAACAAAACATGGCAGATTTCCTAATTGCAGGGTGCTTTTTTTATTGACAATGTACCCTTGTTCTGAATAAATTAAATAGTTCTCTTCAGGAATAAAGAACTTCTGTTGGTGAATAACTGAGTTGTGTCTCTGACAGCTGCTGATGGACAACTGGGACAGCTGCAGACCCAGTTTGGGGAGGCTGCAGCCTGAGACACTGTCTCCATAAGGGGCAGCTGGAGACCTGAGCTTCCAGTATGACACCTCTGAGCAGAGCCATGGGGCTCTGGAGCAACAGCTGTGACAACACCACACCACACCACACCTACCTTCATGGAAAGTGATCTGACGCTCCTCGGGGGAAACAAACTGTTCTTTGGCCACTTGCACGACTTTGGGCAGGTCATAAATGGTGACAGTAGAATTTGGATACAAAGAAACACATTCTTGGGCCAAAGCTCCTCCACCTCCTTTGGGGACAGTAAAAGAAGGTCAGCACTGACACAGAACCAACCTGTTCAGCAACATCCCCATGAAAGTATATAGGCAATGGTGCATTCAGCCTCAGGGAAGCTGGCAATGTACATTTGCACCCTGTGTGTTGCTGAGAGGGAAGAGAAGGGGCAGGAGAAGCCACTGTCTCCATGTGTTCTGCAGGAAGGTCCAAGGCCTGCAGCACCCAGGCATGTGGGGTCAGCCCCAGCCCCTACAACTCTCATACTCCCTCCTAGCCAGACCAGCTGCAGGTGCTGGAAGGTGAAAAATGAAAACCAGAGTCACTAAACCGGGCTCTGGGGAAGAGGTGAGGGAGGCCAGGAGGGAGCCTGCCTCATCCCATGAATCCTGGCAGCTCTCAGCAGTGCTGGGACAGCAGGGTGCTGCAGGATAAGAGGCTGTAGGCAGTACCTCAACAACAGTGACTGAAGGGGAGGAAGGAACGGGTCTAGCACTGGAAGAGTGCATCAAGCAAGGCATGCAAAAATGCTAAAGCTGCCACATCCACAATGGGATGACTGACAACATGAGACTGTTGAGAAAAGAATTCAGCTTCTTAATGCTCTCATCACTCTCATATTTCTGCTTTCAACCCAACCAAATCAGTAAAATGCTCTTTATATTGCTGACATATGTCCTGCTTTCCATTGTTTTGCCCATCATATAACATAGGAGTTCTTTTCCTCTACAGAGATTATAAAAGACAGTTCAGAGGCTTGTTAAAGAAGATCTTCTGACACTCACCTCCCAGGTCATAGATCTGTGTGAAAGGGGAAAGGTCAAATGCAGCAAGAACATCTCTGCCACATATACTCCATACTGAGTTCTGGCCAGCCATGAATTTCAGCATTTCTTCATCTGATCTAGCAATGCAAACAGACACAGCCCAGAGAGAAGGTTCCTTACCACATCCTTGGTGATTCCTATCATATAGCTGCTACTACATGTTTTAGCTTAAACAAGAATCTCTGTGTTTATTGACACAGAATATGTCCTCTTTGCATATAAACCTACCTTGAGTATTACTGTAGCAGGAGGGTATAGCTATGAATTCATGCATTTAAATAGTGAATTAAGACTAGTGAAATCTATTATTATGCTGCTTATTCTCAGAATTTCCATGAGATTTTATTTTTCCTTCAACTACCATTGCCTCTTACAGAGATCTGAGATGTTTTTCAGATTAGGAAATTATATACTTCTATTCAAGATATCAGATAGTGTCCTACTAATTGATATTGTTGAGAAAGAAAAACATTGCATGATGCTGATGAGAGGAATTCTCACATCATCCTATTTAAATATCCTGAGCCATAATTAAAAACATTGGTTTTATCCTCAACAAGAAGAATAAAATTTCTATAAATACTCTAATGATTACCTGTACATTGCTCCAAAAGGGTCTTTAGATGAAACACCAAAAGCTCTTTCATATTGGTTTCTTCCTTCTCTAAAATAGCAATTAGAAAAACCTGTGAGAGTGCTGATATATTTCTCAACCTTTCACAAGAATGACTGTTTCTTTTCAAGGTGTCCTGGGTTGCACTGTA